>PVIY010056929.1:0-13110 GCA_004026745.1 Myrmecophaga tridactyla
TCCATTTGTGTCCTTGGCCTCGTGTCCTTTGAGTAGAGACAGCATATAGATGGGTCCTGTTTTTTAATCCATTCTGCCAGACTATGTCTTTTGATTGGAGAGTTTAATCCATTAACATTCAGTGTTATTACACATCTATGGATTTTAACAAATGCATAGGGTCATGTACCCACCATACCAATACCAAAAATAATAGTTCTGTCACCCTAAAAATAGCCCTATACAGCCTCTTTGTATTCAACCTTCCTTCTTCCCTCAACCTCTAGCAACCCCTGATCTATTTTCCTATATTTTATTTTTTTTGTAACGTCACATGAATCAAACAACACAATATGTAGTTTTTGGGGTTTGGCTTCTTTAACTTAGCAAAATATATTTAAGCTTTATCAACATCATTATGAACTGGTAGTTTATTTATTCTCCATTCTATGGCTGTACCACAATTTGCTCTTTCATTCACCTATTGAGGGGCATGTTGCTTATTCCTAGTTTTTGGTAATTATGAATAAAGCTTCTAAAACCTTTGTGTACAGGTTTTTATATGAACAAAAGTTTTCTGTTCACTTGGGTAAATACCTAGTGGTGGGATTTTGTTGGGTTGTATGGTAAGTGTAAGTTTAATCTTATAAAAAACTGCCAAACTGTCTTCCAAAGTGGCTGCACCATTTTGGGCTTCTACCAGCAATGAAAGAGTTACTGTTGCTCTGCATCCTTGTCAGCATTTGGCATTGCCACTTTTTAAACTTTAGCCTTTCTAATAGGTTTATAGTAATATTGTATTGTTGTTTAATTTACATTTCCCTAGTAACAAGTAATGTTGAGACTCTTTTAGTATGCTAATTTTCCATTTGTTTGTCTTCTTTGGGAAAATATTCATATTTTTGCCATTAATTTTTTATTGCTGAGCTTTAAGAGTTCTTTATATATGTAGAATACAGGTACAGTTTCAGGCATGTGATTTGAAAATAGTCTTCCTAGTTTGTGGCTTGTCTTTTCATTCTCTTTCATTTCTTTTAATTAAAATTTTTTTTTTTAAATTAAAGTTGGTGTAGGTTTAAAAACAATCATGTATAAAATACAGATTACCCATAAACCAGTCTATATTAACACCTTGCCTTATTGTGGTACATTTATTACAATCACTGAAATAACATTTTTATAATTGTACTATTAATTATAATCCATTATTTACAATACGGTTCACTGTGTTGTACAGTCCAATGATTTAAAAAAATTTTTATTCTAATAACAAAATATATAACCTAAAACTTCCCATTTTAACCACAGCATTTCTTTTAATTTTGCTAAAATCAGTTTTATAATTTTTTTATTTTATTGACTGTGTTTTTAGTGTCCTATACAAAGATTAATTGCCAAAGTAATCATGCAGATTTCCTCCTATGTTTCCTTTTAGAAATTTTTACCATTTTAGGTTGTATATTCCATTTTTAGTTAATTTTTAGATAAGATATTTTATTAGTACCATTTGATGAAAAGATTATTCTTTCTCTATTGAATTGCCTTTGCAACCTTGACAAAACTAAGTTGATTATATTGGGTATATTTCTGAGTGGTCTATTCTGTTTTAATTTCTATGTGTCTATCATTTTGCCAGTACTAACTGTATTGATTACTGTAGATTTGTAGTAAATCTTGAAGTCAAATAGTGTGAGTTCTCCAACTTTGTTTTTAATTTTAAGAATTGCTTTGACTATTCCAGTTCTTCTGCCTTTCTATATAAAATATAGAGTCAGGTGGGTGATATCTACAAACAAGTTTACTTGGATTTTGATTAGGATTGCATTGAGTCTATAGATCACATTGTGGAGAATTGGCATTTTAACAATGATCCCTGGATATGATATATCTCTCTACTTAATTATATGTTCTTTATTTTATTTTGCAGTCTTTGGCATGCAGGTCTTCCACTTATTTTGCTATTGTGCCTAAGAACTTCATTTTGGGGGGTGCTAATATAAATAGTATCTGCATCCTTTTCAGCATTTGGTATTGTCACTTTTGACTTTTATTTCAAATTCCATTTGTTCATTGCTGGTGTGTGGGGATATAATGGATTGAACTTGTATCTTACGACCTTGCTAAATTCAAATATTAGTTCTAGGATTTTTTTTTCCACATGCATAAATATGCCATCTATGAATAGAGACAATTTTATTTCTTCCTTCCAATCTATATGATGTTTATTGAATTTTCATGCTTTATTGCACTGGCTAAGACTTCTAGTACATTGATGAGTAAGAGAGATAAGGGAGGAACATCCTTGTCATATTCTCAGAATTAATGGGGAAATTAAATTATACCATTAAGCATGATGTAAGCTGTAGATTTTTTGAATATGCCCTTTATTAGGATAAATAATATCCTTTCTATTCCTAATTTGCAGTGTCTTTTCTAAAACATCATAAATAGATGTTGAATTTTGTTGAATGCTTTTTCTGCAACTATTGACATGATCATACTGTTTTTGTTAATTAGTTTTTCAGTCTGGTGTATTATATTGATTGATATTTTTGGGGGGGTGCATGGTCCGGGAATCAAACCTGGGTGTCCCGCATGGAAGGCGAGCATTCTACCACTGAGCCACTCATACACCCTATATTGATTGATTTTTGTGTGTTGATCCAGTCAGGTTTCAGCATGAACCCCATTTGGTTGTTATTCTTTTTATTTATTGCTATATTTGATACTAATGTTTTCTTGAGGATTTTTGTGTCTATGTTCATATGTTCATACGTAGTTTCCTATTTTTGTCTGTTAGTGGTTATAGTAATAAGATAATGCTGACTTCATAAAATGAATTGTGAAGTGTTCCCTCCTTTTCTGTTTTCTGGAAGAGATTGTGTTGAAAAGTATTATTTCTTGGTAAAATGTCAGTAGAATTTGCTAGTGAAATCATCTGGCCTGGAACTTTATTTTTTGGAAGGTTTTTAGTTGCACTTTCATTTTCTTCAGCAGATTTAGGAATATTAAGATCATTTATTTCTTATTGAGTGAATTTTGGTAATTTCTAGCTTTCAAGGAATTGGCTAATATAAGTTTCCAAATTAATGGGCATTGAGGCTATTCATAATATTCTTTTATTGTCTTTTAATATTTGTGAGATCAGTAATGATACCACATTTTTTAATTCCTTATATTGGTAAGTTATGTTCTCTCTCCTTTCTCTCTCTCTCTCTCTCTGTCTCTCTCACCAGCAAGGCTAGAGGTTTACCAATTTTATTTATCTTTTCAATGACTCAACTTTTGCTTTCATTGATTTTCTGTGTTGTTTTTCTGTTATTGATTTCTCTGGTTTTTGCTCTATTTATCATTATTTCTTTCCTTAAGCTTAGTCTGGGTTCAGTTTGCTCTTCTTTCCCTACTTTCTTTAGGAAGAAGCTTAGGTTACTGATTTTAGAACTTTATTCTTTTCTAATATAAGCATTTAATGCTATAAATTTTCCTGTACACTGATTTAGCAGCAAATCATCCTTTTTGACATGTTTTGTTTTTATTTTGCTAGTTTTTAAAATTTCCTGAAGCTTTCAATTTGACCCTTAAGTTATGCTATATAGTCTCTAAATATTTTGTGGAAATATTTCTGTGGTTTATTCCCTTAATTAATGGTACAAGAATATACTTTGAATGATTTCAATTCTCTTAAATTTATTAAGGTTTGCTTTGTGACCCAGAATGTGGTCCATCTTGGTGAACGTTCCATGTGCACTTCAGAAGAATTCATATTCTGCTGTTGTTGAGTGGAGTGTAGTATAATTGCCAATTAGGTCAATCTTGTCGATAATGCTGTTCAGTCCATCTATATACTTATTGATTTTCTGCTTACTTATTCTGTCAATTACTGAGAGAAAAATATTGGAATCCAGAACTATAATTGTGGATTTGTCTATTTCTTCTTTCAGATCTTTTTTTGATAATATATATACCTCAGGTATTTTGAAGCTCTATTCTTTGGTGCAAATACATTTAGGATATTATGGCCAGACAATCCTACAGTACTATCCCATCCCCCAATGACCCAATAATTCTGGCCTCTTGGTGTCCACACCTTTGTGTAATCCCCTCTCCTTGAGTGCAGATGGAATCTTTGGCTTGTTTCTAACCTGTAGAATATTTGCGATGAAATGTCACTCTCTCATTAAGTCATAGCAGTTTTAGCAGATGACAGCTAGAGACTCTCCTTGTAAACTCATGAAGTAAGTGATCATGTTGGAGAAGCCCACTTGGCAAGGAACTGTGGGTAGCCTCCAGGAATTCTAGCCTTTAGATTCTGAAGGTGGCCTCCAGGCAGCAGGCAGCAAATAATGGATTCTTTGCCTGTCAAGCCTCCACATGAGAACACGACCCATTTGACACTTTGATTGCAGCCTATTGAGACTGTGAGCAAAGAAACCAGTTAAGCTGTACCTGTGTTCCTCAGTCACAGAAAGAAGAGATCATAAATGTCCATTGTTTTACCATGCTAACTTTGTGTTCATTTGTTAATTTGTTATGCAGCCATAGAAATCTGATACATTATATGTTCCTGGATAGTTTATCCCTTTTTATTCTAGTTTGATAAGTTTCTGTCTTTTAACACCCATCAAAGGTGTTCTTCATTTCTGTTACTATGTTTTTGATTTCTAAAGATTTCTATATGATTCTTCTGAAATTATTTATATGATCTTGTATATGGTCTATCTTTTCCATTAGAGCCTTCAATATATTAATCATGGTTATTTCCAAATCTCTTCTGATAGTTTCAACATCTGTATCATATCTGAAAATGTTCTGATGATTCCTTTTTCTGCTCAGAATATGTGGGTTTTTGCCTTTTCTAGACCTTGCAATTTTTGGTTATATATAACATTAGATGCTGAGGTAAATATTTTTTATGCCTGGAGATGAGTATGTCTCTCCTGCTTGGCTTTTAGAGTGGGAGTTTACGTTAATCTAGACAGAAGTTGGGCTGGATTTAAGTTTGTTGTGCTGTGTTCATACTCAGTGCCCTGGAGGCTTCAAATTCCTCTAGAAATACCTTGCTTTAGTCTCTTCATTTGGCTTTACCTGTTTTCTTTGTATTGCTTCCTAGATAAAGTTTGTCTCCTAAAGCTCTACAGCTGTATTCCACTGTCATTTTCACTTGACACTTGTGGTGGTGATTGTATGAGATGTGGGTGGAAGGTTTTTGATGCTTTGATTAACCCTCACTTTTAGACATGTATTGTTAACTTGGGTCTCATGGTTGTGGTTTTCACCATATTACAAGTTTTCCTGTCCCTGCTCCAGATGTAATACCTGGCTGAGTGCATATTCCTAATCCTATAGAAGAGGTTTTGCTTCTTTTTTATATTCCTTTGATGCCCTTTTTCAGCCCTAGGTTTTCCATCAGTGCTCTTAGGATAAAGGTTTTGATTACTTTCTCCCAAAATATTAAAATTTTTCATTCTATAAGGGAGGTAGGTCTGGGTGGAGTTTTGGCAGCAGCAGCTGTTTTCTTCCCCCAGCCAGCACCATGGAGAAAGTGCTCTCAGGGTTCTCTCTGTTCTTTCCTGTGAGTTTCTGGTGGAGTTCTGCTGGTGAAGCCTATAAGGGGGGTGTGAGACCCCCCCCTTTTCTCTGTGGTCCTCAGGATCTTCATACTCTCATCTTAGCAACTGGCCTTCAGAAACTTGTTTAAATTTTTGGCTATATTTTCTTACAGGCTCATAAGGCATTTGGGGGCCTCTGTTTCATGTAAGTGCCCTGTGGACACTTTTCTCTCCAGAATCCAGGTGAGATGTTTGCTCTGTGACCTTAGCACTTTCATCTGTTGAAGGAAAGTTAATATTTTGCAGTTTGTCCAGCTTTTATCTTGTTTTCATTGTGGGAGTGATGCCCTTTATAGGTCTCTATCTCTTCAAGGTGAAACTGGAAGTCGGATTAATTTTTGAATGCTAAAACATTTTTACATTGCTAGGATAAATCCCATGTGGTCATTATATGTTAATCCTTTTAAATATTCCTGGATATGATTTTGCTAATATTTTGTTAAGTATTTTGTGTCTGTGCTTATAAAGGATATTGCTTTTAGTTTTCTTTTCTTGTATTGTCTTTGTGGTACAGGGTTATTTCCTGGAAGCCTTCATGTAGAATTCATATTATAGTGAAGTTATTTGGGCCTGATATTTTAATTGCCAGTAGGTTCCTAGTTACAAATTTAATTTATTTGACATAGGGTGTTTTGGTTTGTTAAACCTACCAGAATGCAATATACCAGAAAATGGATGGCTGTTACAAAGGGGATTTATTCGGTTACAAATTTATAGTTCTAAGGCTATGAAAATGTCCAAATTAAAGCATCAAGATGAGGATACTTTCTCTCAGGAAAGGCTGCTGGCATCCAGACTTTCTCTGTGATAGGGAAGAGCACCTGGTAATGTCTGCTGGTCCTTCTCTCTAA
Organism: Myrmecophaga tridactyla; assembly: GCA_004026745.1. Lineage (NCBI taxonomy): Eukaryota > Metazoa > Chordata > Mammalia > Pilosa > Myrmecophagidae > Myrmecophaga > Myrmecophaga tridactyla. The sequence goes on from PVIY010056929.1 coordinate 6,440, forward strand.
ATGTCTCTGGGCATTTCTCTCTTAGCTTCTCTGAGCTTTTATCCAAAATGTCTCTTCCTTTTATCTGCTCACAACAGACTCCCCAAAAGGGGATTAAGGCCCACCTTGAATAGGCTGGTCACATCTCCATGGAAATATCCTAAGCAAAAGGCCCCACCCACGGGAATGGATTCAAAGAACATAGGCTTTTCAGGAGGGGGGCGGTACATAAGAGATTCTAACCAGCACACTCCACCTTCGAGATCCAAAAAAACATGTTCTTTCCATTTGCAAAATACATTCATTCCATCACAATATCACACAGGCTTAAATCATTTCAGTAATAATAAATAACTACAAAGTCTTATAAAAATCAGTTACAGGCATGGTTTTTCCTAAAGCAAAATTCTTGTCTGGCTTATAACAAGTTATCTGTTTCCAATATACAAAGGAGGGACAGTCATAGGATAAATGTTCTCATTGCTATAGGGAGAAATTGAAAGGAATACAGGGATCACCGGACCCAGACTGTACCGAAAACCTGCAGGGCAAACTCCACTAGATTTCAAAGTCTGAGAATCACTTATAGAATGTCTCTCCATGGCCTTACACAGAGGCCTTGCTCTCTCCAAACACTGGGGTGAGGTTGCAATATTGTGGAACATTGAGGACCACCTTGTTCTCTGTTCCACTCTCTTCAGGAATCTGGGTGGCACCTGGACTCTCTGCCATCTCTGGGGCACAGGTTCACCCCTCTCTGAACAGTGGGTCATGGCCAGGCTCCCCCTGAACCCCAGGCAATGTGCTCCACCTCTCTGATGGGACAGCAACACTCTTCCTAAGCAATGGGGTGGAGGACCCGCCATCTGCAATCTCCAGGGCAAACTCATGCTCTCCACATGCTTGGGTGAGTCTGCTCTCCTGACCTGAAGTGTCTTAGCTCCAGACCTTGGCTCCCATGATTCTATCTTCGAGGTCACTTTTCCTTCAATCTGCCCCTTTTCTGTCCCTTTAAGTGCAGACTGGCAGTGGTTCTATTCATACAGATCTTGCAAAAAAACTTGTCAGTTTAGCATGTAATATACAGGGGTCCCAATCAGCAGACAATAGAACTTTCCACAGATCCTTCCTGGATAACTCCATTTCAAATCCTGGCTTGTCCTGACATGACTGACTGGTTAAATTCTCACATGGGGCTCTATTCTCTGTAAACTCACCTTACAGAAACTCATAATTTTCCAGGCCACCAATTTCTGGTTTCTTTGTACCCAAGAATTCAATTCTCGGCTTATCCCTTTCTTCTCACATTTTACTATAAGCTGCATCTTCCACATTTAATTTGGAAATCTCTTCAGTTAAGTATCCCAGCTTTCAAATTCTCTCTTCCATCCAACACCAGTATTCAATTTTGCCAAATTCTCTGCCACTTTAAAACAAAGGTTGCTTCCTTCCAGTTTGCAGGGACATATTCATAATTTCTAAGTCCTCATTAGAAGAATCTTTAAAGATCATATTTCTACCAACAGTCTCTTCAAAACAATCTAGGCCTTTCCTATCAAGCTCCTTACAATTCTTCCAGAATCTTCCCCTTACTGATTTATAAAGCCATTCCAGCATTTTTGGTATTTGCAAATTGCAGCACCACACTCTTTTTTTTTTTTTTTTTTTTTTTTGCATGGGCAGGCGCCAGGAATCAAACCCAGGTCTCTGGCATGGCAGGCAAGAACTCTACCACTGAGCCACCATGACCTCCCCTAGCACCACGCTCTTTTGGCACCAAAATCTGTTTTGGTTTGCTAAAGCTGCTAGAATGCAATATACCAGAAATGGGTTGGCTGTTACAAAGGGGATTTATTAGATTACAAATTTATAGTTCTAAGGCCACGAAAATGTCAAAATGAAGGCATTAAGAGGAAGATACCATCTCTTAGGAAAACCTGCTGGAATCCAGGGTTCCTCTGTCACAGGGGAAGGCACATGGTAACATCTGCTGGTCCTTCTCTCCAAAATGTTGCTGGGCATTTCTCTTAGGTTCTCTGAGCTCTCACCAAAATGTCTTCCTTTTATCCTCTCATAAAGGACTCCAGCAAGGGAATTAAGACCTACCTTGAATGGACTGGGTCACATCTCTATTGAAACAACCTAAGTACAAGGTCCCACCCACAATAGGTCTGCACCCACAGGGATGGATTAAAAGAACATAGACTTTTCTGGGGTACTTAATAAATTCAAACCAGCACATAGGACTATTAAGGTTATCTGTTCTTGATTGAGCATGGGCATTTTTGTATCTGTTCTAGTTTGCTATCTGCTGGAATGCAATATACCAGAAATGAAATGGCTTTTAAAAAGGGGAATTTAATAAGTTGCTAGTTCACAGTTCTAAGGCCAAGAAAATGTCCCAGTTACAACAAGTCTATAGAAATGTCCAATCAAAGGCATCCAGGGAAAGATACCTTGGTTCAAGAAGGCTGATGAAGTTCAGGGTTTCTCTCTCAAGTGAGAAGGCACATGGTGAACACAGTCAGGGCTTGTCTCTCATCTGGAAAGGCACATGGTGAACATGGTCAGGGTTCCTCTCTCATCTGGAAGGGTACATGACGAACACAGCATCATCTGCTAGCTCCTTCTCCTGACTTCCTGTTTCATGAAACTCCCCGAGAGGCATTTTCCCTTTTCATCTCCAAAGGTCACTGGCTATTGGACTTCTGCTTCTTGTGGTTGTGTCGTTCTGCTCTGCTCTCTCTGAATCTCCTTCATTCTCCAAAATGTTTCTCTTTTATAGGACTCCAGAAACTTATCAAGCCCCACCCAAATGGGTGAACACATGTCATCACCTAATCCAGCTTAACAACCACTCTTGACTAAATCACATCTCCAGGGAAATTATCTAATTACACTTTCAAACATACAGTACTAAATAGGGATTAGAAGAAACGATTGCCTTTACAAAATGGGATTAGGATTAAAACATGGCTTTTCTAGGGTCCATACATCATTTCAAACCAGCACAGTGTCTTTTTAAGGAATTTGTCCATTTCATCTAAGTTCTCAAATTTATTGGCATACAATTGTTCATAACATTCCCTCATTTTTCTTTTATTGTTTTTAGGATCAGTATTATTTTTTACGTTCTTGATATTTATAATTTATGTCTTCTCTCATTTTTTAAATCATTCTGGCTAAATGTTTATCAATATTATCAAAATTTTAAAGAACCAGCTTGTGCTGCTTTGAAGTTGTGTGTACCCCAGAAAAGTCACGTTCTTTAATCTTTATTCAATATTGCTGGATGGGATCCTTTTGATAAGTTGTTTCCGTGGAGATGTGACCCACTAATTTGTGGGTGGGAATTGATGATTAGGTAGTTTTCATGGAGATGTGTCTTCACCCATTCACAGCAGTGGCACTTACTGGAGCCCTGTGAGAGGGAATCATTTTGGAAAAAGCTTCAGAGCCTACACAGCCAGAGACTTTTGGAGAAGCAAAAGGAAAACACCCTTAGGAACCTGTTTGAAGAAGCCAGTAGAGAAAGCTAACAGTCATCACTGTGTGCCTTCCCCAGTGACAGAGGTGTACAGAAGCCAAAGACCCCAGCAGACACCAGCCACATGCCTTCCCAACTGACAGAGGTGTTCTGGATGACATCTACTTTTCTTGAATGAAAGTAACCCCTTGTTGGTGCCTTAATTTGGACATTTTCATGGCCTTAGAACTGTAAACTTGCAACCTAATAAATTCCTTTTTAAAAAGCCATTCCATTTCTGGTATATAGCATTTTGGCAGCTTTGGCAAACTAAAACACAGCTTTTGATTTCATTTGATTTTTCTGTATTGTTTGTCCATTTCGTTTTATTGATTTTTGTCTTACCTTATTATTTACTTCATTCTGTTTACTCTGATCTTCTTTTTTAGTTTGCTCATCTTTTTCTAGTTTCTTAGAGAAGAAGCTTAGATCTTTTTTTATAAACATTTTAATAATTAAAAAACTTAACAAAAAAACATTAAGATATCATTCCATTCTACATATACAATCAGTAATTCTTAATATTATCACATAGTTGCATATTCATCATTTCTTAGAACATTTGCATGAAGCTTAGATCTTTGATTTCAGATCTGTCTTCCGTTCTACTAGAACCATTTAGCATTATAAATTTACCTCTAAGCACTTTAATGGCATTCCATAAATTTTGATAGGTTGTGTTTTAATTTTTTATTTAGTTAAAAATAGTTTTCTAATTTTGCTCATGATTTCCTCTTGTATCATGGGCTATTTACAAGTGTGTGGTATAATTTCCAAATATTTGTGGATTTTTTAGATATCTTTATAGTATTGTTTTTAAATCCATTGTAATCAGAGAACATCATGGTATGATTTCATTCCTTTTATATTTATTATGATGTTGTTGTAGGGCCCAGAGTTTGGTCTGTCCTGTTGAATGTTCCACATGACCTTGAAAAGATGTATATTCTGATGCTGCTAGATGGAACATTTTATAAATGTTAACTATAAATTTCATAGTGCTGTTCAAGTCTTCTATATTCTTATTGAGCTTTTGTCTACTTCTCCAAGCAAGTTCTAAAATAAGAATGTTAATCTTCAACTATAATTGTAAATTTGCTTATTTTTCCCTTTAGCTTAATAAGTTATTTCTTTATATAATTTTGAAGTCTTATTATTGGATGAATACACATTGGTCTTCTTGATAAATTTACTGTTTTGGAGGTTAATCCCTTTAATTCTATAATATTCTTTACTTTGTAGTTTACTTTGTTTGATATTAATATAGCCACTCCAACTTTCTCTTTATCTGTGTTTTTGTAACTTATTTCTTTCCATAATTTTATTTTATCTGAGTCTTTATATTTAAAGTGGACCTTCTGTAACTTTTTATCCAATCTGACAATCTCTTCCTTTTAAGTGGAATTTTACAACATATATAAAGGCAATCATTGATATATTTGTTTTGTTACCAATTGCTATGTTTTCTCTTCCTCTTTTCTGTTTTTTTTTTTTTTGCTATTGTTCTGTTTTTGCCTTCTTTAGGCTTTTTCTTTTTTAACTTTTTTTATTAATTAAAAAAATTAACAAACAAAACATTAAGATATTCCATTCTACATATACAATCAGTAATTCTTAATATCATCACATAGTTGCATAGTCATCATTTCTTAGAACATTTGCATCAATTTAGAAAAAGAAATAAAAAGACAACAGAAAAGGAAATAAAATGATAATAGAGAAAAAAAAGATTATACATACCATACCCCTTACCCCTCGCTTTCATTTACCACTAGCATTTCAAACTAAATTTATTTTAACACTTGTTCCCCCTATTATTTATTTTTATTCCATATGTTCTACCCTTCTGTTGATATAGTAGCTAAAAGGAGCATCAGACACAAGGTTTTCACATTCACAGAGTCTCATTGTGAAAGCTATATCATTGTTCAGTCATCATCAAGAAACATGGCTACTGGAACACAGCTCTATGTTTTCAGGCAGTTCCCTCCAGCCTCTCCGCTACATCTTGAACAACAAGGTGATATCTACTTAATGTTTAAGAATAACCTCCAGGATAACCTCTCGACTCTGTTTGGCATCTCTCAGCCATTGAAACTTAGTCTCATTTCACTCTTCCCCCTTTGGTCGAGAAGGTTCTCTCAATCCCTTGATGTTAATTCTCAGCTCATTCTAGTGTTTTTCTCAGTCCCTTGATGCTGAGTCTCAGCTCATTCTAGTGTTTTTCTCAATCCCTTGATGCTGAGTCTCAGCTCATTCCAGGATCTCTGTCCCATGTTGCCAGGAAGGTCCACACCCCTGGGAGTCATGTCCCACGCAGAGAGGGGGAGGGTGGTGAGACTGCTCATCATGTTGGCTGGAGAGAGAGGCCACATCTGAGCAACAGAAGAGGCTCTCTTGGGGGTGACTCTTAGGCCTAAATTTTAAGTAGACTTGACCTATCCTTTGTGGGGTTAAGTTTCATATGAACAAACCCCAAGACTGGGGGCTTAGCCTATAGCTTTGGTTGTCCACACTGCTTATGAGAATATCAAGAATTCAACTTGGGGAAGTTGAATTTCTCCCCACTCTCACCATTCCCTGAAGGGGGCTTGCAAATACTTTTCCAGTCACTGATCAGATCACTCTGGGATTCATCAGGGCATCACTCTGGACAAACCAACAAAATCTCATGTCCTACCTGAGATTCCAAGTACTTATGACATTCAATCAAACTATCTACATGAGTTATATTAGGAAATGCTCTAGTCAAAATATAAATTTTGTAACAAACATTTTTTGCTTTAGTCTCACACATAAGATGACATTTTGAAGTATTAATTATCATCTATTTTCAGCACCCTGCAATAATGACATTCCTTTGTTCTTCCTCATGCAAAAACATTTTTAAAATTTGTACATTGTACATTGCACTATTGTTATACACTCTAGGCATTCCTAGATTATACCATCTCGATCTTTAACACCTATCTTTCTTTCTGATTTCATTTATGTCCCCAGCCCTCCTCCCTCTGTCATTCTCACATGCAGCTTCATTCAGTGTTTTAACATAATTACATTACAGTTAGGTAGTATTGTGCTGTCCATTTCTGAGTTTTTGTATCCAGTCCTGTTTCACAGTCTGTATCCCTTCAGCTCCAATTACCCAATATCTTACCCTATTTCT
>PVIY010056930.1:0-13110 GCA_004026745.1 Myrmecophaga tridactyla
ATGCTCCTTTTATCTACCTTGTCAACAGACGAGTAGAATATATGGAATAAAAATAAATATTAGGGGGAACAAATGTTAAAACAAATTTAGTTTGTAATGCTAGTGATCAATGAAAGGGAGGGGTCAGGGGTATGGTATATATAAATTTTTTTTTCTGTTTTCATTTTATTTCTTTTTCTGAATAGATGCAAATGTTCCAAGAAATGATCATGATGATGGATATACAACTATATGATGATATTGTGAATTACTGATTATATATGTAGAACGGAATGATCAAAATAGGAATGTTTGCATTTGGCATTTTTTGATATTTAAAAAAATAAAATAAAATAATTAAAAAAAAAAGTCATAGTAGTAGAGTATAGATGGCAGGATGGAGAGACCAGGGACCAAAATGCTCTTAGGGCAAAGATATTTGTTCAGCACATACTATGTTACCAGGATTGCTTTATGAGCTCAGGGAACCATAATGAATGAGATGATGGTACTGCTGCCTTTAGGAACTTATATTTAATAGGCTTGAAGTAAACCCATTGATTCTTCTGCAAACTCAAAGTGATACAGAGAAGAGCTACATTTGATGTCTTCATGGAGTGGGGAGGTGAGCCTGGGTGGGCCACTTGGCTGACAGAGGGCTGGTGCACTGGAGGGGTCACATTTGGACTGGAAGTCTCTGTGCTACGGAGATATAAACAGCTTAACAAATGCCAACATGGACCTCACAGACTGATCAGATGCTGGCATGGAAGAAGATGACATCTGAGGACCAGACTTCCCACTGTCTGCCTTCTCTCATCCCTGTTAAACTCCCTAGAACTTGGAATCACCCTGAGGAGAAGAGGTTGATGAAAACTCTGATCTGACTGATATTAAAGTGTATTGGGAAGCTTTTTGTTTGGTTGATTTGTTTGATTTTCTGTCTCTTGGTTCCTTATTTTATTTTTTGGCAATATATAGAATGGAGGCTAAAAATTTTTTTTAATTAGTAGTAGAAAAACCAAAAATTTTATCATTTTTGCACACTTGAGTTTAAGGCTTATAGATCTGGGTAAAAATATAGCTCAAAAAGAGTTACCCAGAAACTTCTGAGACAGTATGGTTCATTATAACTATGAATTAGGGTTTGGATTGGCATTATTAGGTACTCCAGAAAAGATTAGCTATCTGGATCACATGGATGTTATTTTATTTTACTTTGGACTATAAAATTCTAGTGCTAATAAACTCACTTTTAATGAGTTTTCATTTTCCATGGAGTAGAAGATTAGAAGAGTTCCAAAAAGGATGAGGTATTTAAAAAAAGAAACACAGAAAAAGTGTTTTTGAAAATCTAGCCTGAGAGGAGAAAGTAGGGCTGAGAAAAATATCTGAAAACTAGAGAGAAGAGTTGAGGAAGAGGAAATGGTCAGGGTAGCTGCGTGTTCGGCAGTGCCTTTAGCCACAGAGAGTTTGAGAGAGGGCCTCAGGGATGGAGTGGCAACATCCTGGCATGGGGAGAGGCTGTAAGAAGAGCAGTTGTCTCCCAGCACCAGCATAGATGGACAGCCCTGCAAGCCAGGGGAGAGAAAAATCAATCTGAATGTTGGGCTGAGAATCCAGAAGCAGAACTCATTAAGGAAATCAAATAGCATCTAGCAGGGTACAGAAGCCTTCACACCCACAGCAGAGTTTGTAGTTACCTCTCTCTGGTAAAGTCTCTACTATGAAAGGAAGGGTAGACTGGAGGAATAATGTAAAAGACACTGGTAACCTACAAACAATTCTTTCAGTTTGGACCATCACCGCCTTCCTCTCCTATTGACTCATTCTCTGTGTGCAGCCTCACCATCTCCTCCATTTTGCAGTTTGTGAATCTCCCAAAGGACTTCAGAGGTAATTAGTGGAGGCTGAACTCTAGCCTGAACTCTGCTGACCAAACCATGTGCTTCCCAGTTTCAGACGAATTTCTCATTCAAAAAAGATGCATTGAAGTTGGCAGGAGGACCTGGATGTTCTGGAATCCAGCAGAGCAAAAGGAAGTTCATTTCCTGGCTATGTCTACAAGAGATGAGGTACCTCCCAGACCTGAAATAAATTATATGCTAAGTGGAACCTGGCAAAGCAAATTGGTCCATTAAAGCCAAGTGGGTAGGAGTCCCCTTACAGGGTCAACTTCCCTAATTCCTTTTAAGTTCTGGGGTGGAAATCCACCCAGGTAAGACTGAGTGGAGGGGGTGGGGAACTGGAAAGAAAAATCCACTGGGCATATTTTGAAGCAGAGCGTCTCTCCCTAGACCAGAAAACTTCAAAATTTCCACTCCCTTAAGCTTGAAGTCCACCCTCTAAGGAACCCCAGAAAAGCTTACCTAAGAGGCCAGGTCCGGTACAAATGGCTAGGGGAGAAAAAAAGAGAGAGGGAGAGAGATCAAGTAATTTTCCAAAACTTTGTTGAACATAGCTCTGGCCCTTGGCCAGCCTTGTGGGAAAGTTAGAGTGGTAGATAAAGAGGAGGTCCTGTTGGGAAATTCTCCTCCTGAGAGGACCAGCCATGAAGGTCACATGGATATGGACTAGAAGCCACAGAGAACAAATTCTACCACAGCCAACTGACCCCATCCTGCCCCCTTAACAAGTGATGGTGGCTCCATCCCAGGTGCATGGATAGATTGGGTTTTCTATTTCGGTCAATTAGATTGATTGATTATTACTGCCTGAGGCAAATGGGTGATGAGCAGTCTCTGAGTTCAGCAAGAGTGCTAGAGGACACTGGAAAGATGCTGGTGGGGAAAGGTGAAGATGCAGTGGGAGACCTCACAGAGGATTCGTGGCTGTGTTCACTGATACTACATTAGACCCAGGTCAGCTAACTTTTTCTGTAAAGGGCCAGATAATAAATATTTAAAGCTTTGTGGGCCATAAGCTTTCTCCTGCAATGACTCAGCCCTGCCATTGTAGCGTGGAAGTAGCCATGCACAAAATGTAAACAAATGAGCATGGCTATGTTCCAATAAACTTTTATTTATGGATGCTGAAATTGAAATTTCATGTAATTCTCATATGTCCAGAAATAGTTTCAGTTTTCGTTTTTAAACCATTTAAAAATACAAAACCCATTCTTAGCTCCCAGGCTGTACAAAAACAGGTGATGGATAATTGCTGGCCCCTGATTTAGATGCACAGGTCAGAAAGCTTCTCTACATTCAGTGTCACTCTCCAGATTTAAGCACCGGAATGCCTTGGAAGTATCATAGTTCCTTCCTACAGGCTCTCCCTGAGGCTGTACTCTTGAATCCTTTAGGCTCCCTCCTAATGCTGTAGAGAATCCTGAACCCTGTAACCTCCAAACGTCTCTGAGGCCTAGAAATTCTTAACCACACAATTCACCACTCATAGAATTTTTCTGCAGGAGCTAATATATTTGGGCCTCCAGCCTAGAGATTATCAGGCAGATACAAATATTACAGTGGCTTTATCCTGGGGTATTTTCTTCTCTTAGTATCCAAGGGACTCTTCTTCAAGATGTGGCCACAACTAGACTCAGTGGGGCCTTGTTTGCAATTGTCTAAAACCCTAGTTTATATTTTGCGCATGTGAATCACTGCATGTCCTTACAAAGGAAATTGGACGCTCCAGACCTGAAATGCAGGGTAGGGAGTGATATATCCAGTTCGTGAAAGTTCTGCAGAGGGAGAGGAAGACCAGGAAGGCTTCCTGAAGGAGATGGGTTTGAAGGTGAGTCTGGGAGAGATTCAGTGGTACATTTATGATGGGTAAGACTGGCTGTTGGGTGCCATGGGTGGGAGGGAGGGGGGACACAGATGTTTAAGATATAGCCATTAGTCAACATAGAGCAAATAAGTGCCCAGTTGAGAGAGGATGAGAAAGATTACAGATCTGTGGCTTCGGCAGTCCACTAAAAAGACCAGGACTTCATTAAGGCAATAAAAACAGATGCTATTTATTAGGGAAGGAATCCAGCAGGCATAGTTAGAAGCCCTGTGTTATCTCATTAAAAGGCTCCTAACCAACCTCTGAGGAATATAATATTATCTTCATTTCATTGATGAAGAAGCAAAATTTCAGAGATATATGGTGACATACAGGTTCAGAAACCAAGGACTCTTCAGCTCCCAAATCCTCAATCAAATCTAGATTAACTTTAGCAAATTCTCATTCATTCTAGATTAACTTTAGTTGGGGGAAATGAAGGAAACATTACCTGAAAAAGTTGTGAGAGGAAATCAGACATTATGATCAGTGAAAAAAATTTTTTGTTTTTGTTTTTGCAGCTAAAATTCCTTTCCTGGCTCAACCTGCTGCTATTCGCATTTCATTATTTGTCTTCCCATAAGTAGTATATCTAGGGAAATTCACGTAAAAAGGGAAATGGAATAAATGACCACAAACTATTTAGTAAACTATTTAGTTAAGGTAAAAGGGAAGTAGAAAAATTGTGGCAAAGTGGATTATAAACTGGGTGTGGAGTAAGTGGATTTAGGGGATTTAGAACGATTGTCAGATGTAGATAAGGAGGAGAGCAGGGAGAAGTCTGTTGGAAAATACCTGGATTTACATAGAGTGGGCAGGGGACAGTTCTCTTGCTCCAAGTCCCAGAATACTCTGCAACCTGAATCAACAGAAGCAGATACTCACCAAGCATCACCGAAAACAGCAGAGCCATGGCCTGGGCAGCTGGAGAGGGTGGGCTGAAATTTAAGCCTGCTAGGACGCCCCCAAGCAGCAACAGTCAGCGTTGGCTGCAAGTGTGCTGAGAGGAGGAAGGGAGGCAGGTCCTGTCTACAGCAGAAGCATTAGCAGATGACCAAAAACCAATGAGCTCATTGATAGAGTTGAACTTGCTGAATTCAGCATGTCACAAAGGAAGGGAAGTGGCCGGAAGTGCCAGAAAAATGCTCAAAACTTTGGAAAACAGACTGTCATGACTAGTTCAGCTGTAAGCTCTGCCATCATTCTCTGTCTCAGTTCACTTACTCCATAAACAGGGGAAACAGTTCCCACAAGGGAAGGCAAGTGCCTAGAATGGGGCAATGTCTTTTACAAGACCAGGCAATATTTGGCCTCCAAGTATGGTTCTGAGGGCAGCAGGACAATTTCGATTCCTTCATTCCACAAGCAAGTGCCTACACATTAAGGAAGCCAGAGTCCACAGAGTAAATTCGGAGTCGCCCTTGGAGACACATCCCCTTGGACCATAATCCAGGATCAAGGTGTCAAGCTCTGCATATAGGGGTGGCTTTATTACCTTCAAACCAGCTTTCCCAGTGCTGAGCTGAAAGCCCAGTACATGGGTCTGATTATCGTCTGTGTTTGTTCTGGAGTATTAGGTTCAACTTTAGAAGACAACAGGAAACAGACCCCCATGATGATGGACGTCATGAGAACTGAACCTGAGTGATCCTTAGGTCTAATGTATGCTCAACAGAGATTGAGCAGCAAGACACTCCGCCTTGCTGTATTATTATTTAGTATAGCTATGCTTTGAGAGCTGTTCAACTTTAGAATATTCAAGCACTCAACTTATATACTTACATAACTTCCTGCTGTTCACAGCAGAGTAATTTTTCTTCTACAGTTAGAAGTCTTAGTTTCTTTGAAAATATTCAGATCACCCAACATGATGTTTAGTTCATTGCAGTCATTCATTTTTTAATCTTGTATTTCTTCACTGACTCATTATCGCATTCATCAAAACATTTTAATAGCCATCAAGGCCAGGCAATGGGATAGCTACAAGGAAAATATTGATGAATCAGAAAGAGGTTGGGCAGGCCACAGTGGTTTAGTGGCAAAGTTCTCGCCTGCCATGCTGGAGACCTGGGTTTGATTCCCGGTGCCTGCCCATGCGAAAAAAAAAAGAAGAAGAAGAAAGAGGTCAGCACTCCAAATGGACATGGTCTAGAAATTGCAATGGTCTAGAAATTGCAATAGCATGTGAAAACCGTTGTAAGATAGCTAAGTATAAGAAATTTAGGGACACAAGGGAAATGCCCACCTTTATAGGGGGACTAATTAGAGAAGACCTCACAGAGGTGATGGCACATGAGCAGCGTTAAAGGATGAGAAGAATGAAGAATCCGAAAGGGAAAAGGTGTTTTTTTTTTTTTTTTGGCTTTTAAAAAGGGGAATTTAATAAGTTGCTAGTTTACAGTTCTAAGGCCGAGACCCAGTTAAAGCAAGTCTATAGAAATGTCCAATCTAAGGCATCCAAGGAAAGATACCTTGATTCAAGAAGGCCGATGAAGTTCAGAGTTTCTCTCTCATCTGGAAAGGCACATGGAGAACATGAGCAGGGTTCCTCTCATCTGTAAGGGCACATGGTGAACACGACGTCACCTGCTAGCTTTCTCTCCTGGCTTCCTGTTTCATGAAGCTCCCTGGGAGGTGTTTTCCTTCTTCATTTCCAAAGGTCATTGGCTGGTGGTCTCTGCTTCACATGGCTATGTCGTTTTGCTCTGCTCTCTCTCAGATCTCTCATTCTCCAAAATGTTTCCTCTTTTATAGGACTTCAGAAATTCATCAAGACCCACCCAAATGGGTGGAGACGTGTTGTCACCTAATTCAGTTTAACAACCACTCTTGATTGGGTTATATCTCCAGGAAGATGATCTAATTACAGATTCAAACATACAGTATTGAATAGGGATTATCCTGCCTTTACAAAATGGGATTTAGATTAAAACATGGCTTTCTAGGGGACATACATCCTTTCAAACCAGCACAAGGCCTCAATCCAACATGCCTGAATCTTTGTAAGCAAAGGAAATTGGACGTGGAGAGAGAAACCAGAAGCCAGGATCTACGGAACCCAGAAGAGAAAGAAGATGCTGCCATGTGCATTGCCACGTGATGGAAAAGCCAACGAGCAGGGATTGCTGGGAGCCAGCCCCAGAATGCCAGGGTCTTCGGGAAGAAAGCATCTTGCAATGCCCTGATTTTGCACTTCTCCTAGCCTCTGAAACTGTGAGCCAATACATTTCTGTTGTTAAGCCAACCTTGTTGTATGGTATTTGCTTTGGTAGCTAGGAAACTAAGGCAGTTACATAGTGAAATTGCATACAAGAGAAAATAAAATGGAGTACCTTCCTTAAGCACGTTTTACTGTTTCAACTAGTATCTGACTTTAGCCTCTCCAACCTAGAATGACAAGGGAAAAGGTTTTGCCAGGCATATGCCAACAAGTGAAACAGCTTCGTCCACAAAGAGAGTGCAAGTAATTCGGAAGGGCCAGATTCCAGCCTTCTTGATGATCAGGTCCTGGGATAATGGTGTTGAAAGGTGCAGGCAGGAGATGATCTGAAGACACCAACAGGATTCAGAAGAGAGAGGGTCTGCTATGAACGAGGTTTGTAAATGCTAATTAATCACATCCTTCCCTCTCCAGATTCTGAAGCTAAGCTATGCAGTAACAAAAAACTCAGAAAGGGCTCAAACGATCAGCTCTACCGTTGATGAAGCTAGACTGGATTGCAGCTGGGATCCAAGATGTTACATAATTACCACTGAATGCACCCAACCAGTGGTCAGAAGAGCAACTGAAGCTTCAGGCCTTCATCCTTCAGGGGCCAGAGCTGCCCTGCGGCTTTACACGTGGAGGAGGAAGGACACCGTGGGGCCACGGTCACCCTCAGGCCCTCGCCCTTCAGATAGTCCTCTGCCCTCATGGGGTAAAGTGAAAGAAGAGGGGAAGTAGATCAAAGCTCTCTCCAATATTCCAGTTTATTAAAAGAGTCAGGAACATGGAGGAAGGAAAAGGAAGTCTTCTCTAGCAGAAAGGCCGCTACCCAGAGTCAAGTGTGACCAGCGGGAGCTGCGGGGGCGCAGGGAGCAGCGACCTGGAGCGCGTGCGGGGCGCGGGGAGAGGCTGGCTGCGCCGACATCGCACAGCGCCAGAGGGACTAGATTTTGACAGCTCCGCACCGTGCGTGAGTATAAGCTGGTCGTTCTTGGCTCAGGAGGTGTTGGAAAGTCTGCTTGGACCGTGCAGTTTGTTGAAGGAATTTTTTGTTGAAACCTATGATCCTATGATGGAAGATCCTTGCAGAAAGCAAATTGAAGGAGATGCATAACAGCGTATGCTCGAAATCTTGGATACAGCAGGAATGGAACAATTTGCAGCCATGAGGGGTTTGTACATGAAAAAACGAACAAAGCCTTGCATTAGTTTATTCCATCACAGCACAGTCCACATTTAATGATTTACAACATCTGAGAGAACAGGTTCTTCGAGTAAAAGACATCGATGATGTTCCAACGATTCTGGTTGGTAGTAAGTGTGACTTGGAGGATGGAAGAGTTGTAGGAAAGGAGCACAGTCAAAATCTAGCAAGATGATGGAACAACTGTGCATTCTTAGAATTTTCTGCAAAATCAAAACTAAATTTTGATGCGATCTTTTATGATCTCGAACAGCAAATTAACAGAAAAATTCCAGTGCCTGGAAAGGTCCACAGAAAGATGCCATGTCAGTGCTTTAACATCCTAAATGCATTATAGCTCAGAGCCAGGTCTGAAGAACTGTTGCACAATTCAGCAGGGCCGGCATTCCAACTTTGTTAAACCTATCAACATCTTAAATGGACTTTGCTGTGTGTGGTGCCTCTTTAAGAGGCAAATGAAAGCCACTGCATCGATTTACTACATTCTGATTACTTTCCAGTATCACAAAATAAATTTTCACTTTATAATAGTCCTAGAGTATGCAACTGGTAAAACCAGAGGCTACCCAATACTACTGCTTACAAGACATTCTTCATCCACCAATGTTGTACATGTATGAAAATGGTGTACTGTATACTTTAATACACCCCATAAACTTTGCATTGGAGGGTACAATAATGTAAATCCTAAAAGCACCACTATTTTAGCTGAATAAAAGAAAATCCAAAGAGTTCCTATATAGACTACTCCAGATAACTTTGCTTCCTTGATATTTGTAGCTTTTTGTGCATTTTTTTAAAGAAATGCAAGGTCATTATTATTGTTTTGTGCAAAATAAACCCTTGCGATTAATGCAGCTATATGGTTTTTTTTTTTTTTTTTGAGAAATCTGTGGAGACAGTGATCTTGCCTTTAAAATATGATAGTCCTTTCAATAAAATGCCTTCAATCAAAGACATTGCCTTTAATGTCTTTTGGGAAGGAAATGTCCAGACATTTCAAATCTCTTATTGTATATTTCCTTGTTTGTTTACATAGAGGGCAATGTTTATAGTTGTGTATACAGTGGGGGTCTACAACTAGAAGTATATATTCAAACAATATTTTAATGATTTAACAATTTTTTAAAATCATTTCCAGGCTTCTGCAGCTGTAGATTTTCATTATGAATCCATTGCTTGCTCATATATAAGTGTATTTGCAATACCAAATATACAGGTTTAGTATTTTTTGCCTGTTACTGATTGTTTCACATGTATGATGTTTTGGTTGAGCTGTTAAGTGGAGGTCAAGGACTGTGGATGTGGGAAGTAGTTTTAATCACGTGTAGTTGGTCAGAAGGCTTAGCGTTCAGTAACTATTGCTGTTTTATTTAACAATGCTTTGTTGCTTTGCATGCATGTTTGGGTGTAAAGATTGTGCGCCTAGCCAGCAGAGAGCCATGGTGTTTAAGTTGACCCAACCTAATGCTACAACTATTTTGGGGTGGCCAAATGTAAAAGCTTAATTAAAGTGGTGCAATTTTGTATAGCTTAGCATCAGTAGTTCAATGAATTTGGACTGCCATGCAAAAAAGAAAGAATGGAAGAAAGGAAGAAAGGATAGAAGGAAGGAAGGGAGAAAGAAAGGATGGAAGGAAGGAATGGAGAAAGAAAGGAAGGGATAAAGAAAGAAAGCATTATCCCAAAGAACACAAGAAGCCACTGAAAGATTTTATGCATTTTAGAGAGTGTGTTCTATTTGCAGTAAGGTGAACAAATTAGAATGGAGGAAGACTGGGGTCAAGGAGGCTATTAAAGGGACCACTGCAGAATTCCAAGTGACAGCAGAAGAGAACCTGCACCAAGAGTAGCAATGTGTATTGAGGGGAGGGAATTGATCTGAGCAACAGTTCATTGTAGAATCTATAGCACTTTGTTCTCTGGATGTGGACATGAGGGATAATTAGAGGCTGCTTTGGTTTGCTTAAGCTGCCATAATGCAATATACCAAAAATGGAATTGCTTTAAAAAGGGTTTTTAATATGTTGCAAGTTTACAGTTCTAAGGCCCTTAAAACATCCAAACTGGGCAGGCACTGGTGGCTCAGTGGCAGAGTTCTTACCTGCCATGCCAGAGACCAGGTTTCATTTCATGGTGCCTGCCCATGTAAAAAAAAAAAAAATACAACATCCAAACTAACATCTCCAGAAAAAGATACCTTGACTCAAGAAAGGCTGATGTCCAGAATACCTTTGTCAGATGGGAAGGTATGCGGCTGCTGTCTGCTGGGGTCTTTGGCTTCTGGGTTCAAACAACTTCCCCTGGGGCATTTACTTTCTGCATCTCCAAGTGTCTGGGTCTCATGTTGGCTCTGTCAGCGCTGACCTTTCTCCAAAATATTTCCCCTTTTAAAGCACTCTATTAATATCTATTCAAGACACCTTAAACAGGCAGAGTCATAGCTCCATCTAATCAAAAGATCACAGGCACAACTGAGTGAATTCTATCTCCGTGGAAACAATCTAATACAAAGGCCCCACCCTACAATATTGAATCAGAATTAGAAGAACAAGGCTTTTCTGGGGTACATAAAATTTCAAACCAACACAGAGGCTTAAGAAAATCCTTAAATTTCTGGAAGGGGAAATGTGTCAGAGGAAGCATAAATGTCAGCCAGCAATGGTATGTGGAGAGTAAAAATTTGTAACTGAGAGCGTTTTTCAGTAAACACTCAGTTCAGGCAATTTGCTTAGAATGAGCTGGGGGAGTTCGGCTGGGTAGGGAGCTTCTGAGTGTTGTAAAGATCTGAAATAATCATGGAAAGGCAAAAGGACCTTGGACAATGACAAGTAAAATGACAATTTTTCAGTATTTTGCTTAACTGATGTAAAAAACCATGCATTTGTAAGAGGCACCGAAGTGCTTCCCAGTTGCGATATCTTCTCAAGCTGCAGTTTGAGGTTCAGGTGTGAGATTATTGGCCTGGCTGATTCAGAGTTGCAGTTTGTAGGGAAAGAAGCCTGACCTACCCAGAGATCCAGTGGGTTCAAGGAGAGAGAGCACCTCAAATTGCCTAGAATGGCTCCAGAATCAGGGGATATCAGGAAATGAACTTATAAAAAGTGAAAATAGAAACAAGACTTGAGACAGAGGAAACACCAGATTAGGAGGGGAGGTGAAAGTGTAAGGAAGGTTGAGGGATGGGAAGTTGTGTCAAGAGGTTTGTATGGTGGTGCTTAAAGTTTGAGAGGAGAAGCAGTTCCAGGTAATGATAAGACTCAGGCCAGGGAACTGGAGGAGAGTGAAGGTGGAAATTGCAGAAGTCATGGGGTTTAGGGAATTGAAGTTAGCAGGAGCAGGATTGCCGTTTGGGGCAGATGATGTGGAATGTGAAGGAGTCCAGAGCTGAATGGAAGAAGACAGTCATCATCTCTATATGAGGGCAGAAGATACCATCTGTGCTCCTCTAATGAAGGGTGAGCTCCATGTGCTCTGGTTGGCACAAGGTGGAACCCCCACTGGTCTATATGATAAGTTCCCAAATTTCAAGGCCACAGGAGCTCACCCTGCCCACACTGGCATTTTTCCTCCCAAATAACTTTTCTTTTGCTGTTGCTCCTTAATTGCTCTACTCCCAAAATGTAAAGGAGGTGGGGAACTCACAGAGTCCCCCTAAAGACTTTTCCTTTGACCTGAATTCCTAGGAATTGGGTATGCAATTATTAGGCTGCAAGTACAGAAAATTAAGAAACCACAGGAGTTGTTCACCATTATTACCCAGTATTCAGTATGTAATAAATGATTATTGAATGGATTGGTGATTGTATTGACAACCAAAGAATATCACTGAGCCTTTTAGACCAACCAGAAATCCCATCCTTGGCTCTACTCCTTCTCCATTATGTTCACATTGTCTTATATGGGTTGAGGAACAAGTGCTGTAGGGTTCCCAAAAGGCATAACTGGCAAGAAATAATTGTTCTGTCAAGCTGGGGTTGGTGGCATCAAAGGGAGGACTGAAGAACTAGTAGGACACCAAGTCAACCAGGAATCTTGCTACAGTAATAATGGAAAAGATTGAGGCTAGGAAGACTCATTCCAGCCATGTTCATGGTGGGCATGGGGCACTCATGTGCACCTGGGCTAGATGGGATTGACTTTGAAACAGGGTGGGGCTGAGCCACAGGGCAGCAGCATGGGGTGTATATTCTGGGCTGCAAAAGGCAGGGACTGACATTCTGAGATGGTTTCCAGAATGACCAGGGAAAACTTAGGCTGCCTTTCTACAGCAATGTACTGAGAACCAAGGAATCTGGTGGGTTCGGCCACTTTTTCCTTTGTACATCTGGAAACACCTGTACATAACAGCACTGATTCCCTCTGTTGCTCCATTTGTTTACCTGCCTCCCTCTCATAGTGACCAGGATAGAGAGGAAACTCGAAATTATGTCACAGGAGGCCTGGATGCAGGGTCTCCCTTTGAAGCAGCATTACCGCCATCTTCAGGCATTTGGAAGAAAGAATGGATTCGTTCTGTGGGGTTCCTGAGGAGATAACGAGGACCCATGTGTGGCCACAATAGGAAATTTTTTTCCAAAATTATCCTGAGAAAAATCTGAGGAGGACATAGGTTGTCCCAAAATCACAATCTGTCTCTAACTGTAAGTGTTTAGATACACGACCTGTTAAGAGATACAACATTGCTTATGGTTGGCAGATTTTATTAATGATTTCGTTGTCACCAAGTCTCCAGGTTGCTTGTAGCAGAAGTTCTAATCACTGTCAGGAAAGCTCTCCTTCAGACTTCTCAGAACTCCAGTCACCCTGTTCAGCTGGGGGCCTTATGGAGGCTGTGGGACAGGCAGGACACCTGCTCTACAGAGACCTCCCCTTCTTCAGTTAACTGAAGTGGGAGCTCCTGGAGGAAGGACAGGGGAGACAGCCAGAGGGGAGTGGAGTCCCTTGGGAG
>PVIY010056931.1:0-13104 GCA_004026745.1 Myrmecophaga tridactyla
TGCACAGCAGCACTCTATTGTAAAATGGAAATGGTATATATGAGACAGAGCCAGAGCAGGTCCTGAAAGTACAAGTAAGTTACATGAAGAAGTGGCACAAATGCCCATGGTTTCCACCCCTGCCACGTTACCTTCTCTTTCCCAGACCAGAGCTATGGCCTCTTGGGGAGTTCCTTACAGTTAATTGACTGAGGAAGAGAAAACTCGGGCCTGGTTTACAGATGGTTCAGCACGATATGCAGGTACCACCCGAAAGTGGACAGCTGCAGCATTACAACCCCTTTCTGGGGTGTCCTTGAAGGACAGTGGTGAGGGGAAATCCTCCCAGTGGGCAGAACTTCGAGTAGTGCACCTGGTTGTTCATTTTGCTTGGAAGGAAAACTGGCCAGAGGTGCATTTGTATACTGACTCATGGGCTACTGCTAATGGTTTGGCTGGATGGTCAAGGACTTGGAAAGACCATAATTGGAAAACTGTTGACAAAGAGGTCTGGGGAAGAAGTATGTGGATAGACCTTTCTGAGTGGGCTAAAAACATGAAGATATTTGTGTCCCATGTGAATGCACACCAGAGGGTGACTTCAGCAGAGGAAGGTTTTAATAATCAAGTGGATAAGATGACCCATTCTGTGGATACCACTCAGCCTTTTTCCCCAGCAACTCCTGTCATTGCCCAATGGGCTCATGAACAAAGTGATCATGGTGGTAGGGATGGAGGTTATGCATGGGCTCAGCAACATGGACTTCCACTCACCAAGGCTGACCTGGCTACAGGCACTGCTGAGTGCCCAATCTGCCAGCAGCAGAGACCCACGTTCAGCCCCCGATATGGGACCATTCCCCGAGGTGACCAGCCAGCTACATGGTGGCAGGTTGATTACATTGGACCACTCCCTTCATGGACGGGGCAGTGATTTGTTCTAACTGGAATAGACACGTACTCTGGATATGGGTTTGCTTTCCCTGCACGCAATGCTTCTGCCAAAACTACCATCCATGGGCTTACAGAATGCCTTATCCATCGTAATGGTATTCCACATAGCATTGCTTTGGATCAAGGAACACACTTCACAGCAAATGAAGTGCAGGAATGGGTGCATGCTCATGGAATTCTCTGGTCTTATGATGTTCCCATCATCCAGAAGCAGCTGGATTGATAGAATTGTGGAATGGCCTTTTGAAAACTCAATTATGGTGCCAACTAGGTGGCAAAAACTTGAAAGGCTGGGGTAATGTTCTCCAGGAAGCTGTGTATGCTCTGAATCAGCGTCCGCTGTATGGTGCTGTTTCTCCCATAGCCAGGATCCGTGGGTCCAGGAACCAAGAGGTGGAAATGGGTGTGGTACCATTCACTATTACCCCTAGTGATCCACTAGGAAAATTTTTGCTTCCTGTCCCTGCTACCCTGAGTTCTGCTGGTCTACAGGTTTTAGTTCCAAAACGGGGTGTGCTTCCTCCAGGAGAAACAACAATGATACCATTGAACTGGAAGTTAAGATTGCCACCTGGTCACTTTGGGCTACTTATGCCTCTGGATCAACAAGCCAAGAAGGGGATTACATTATTGTCTGGGGTAACTGACCCTAACTATCAGAAGGAGGTAGGACTGCAACTACATAATGGAGGTAAAGAAGAGGTTTCTTGGAATATAGGAGATCCCCTAGGGCGTCTATTAGTACTACCATGTCCTGTGATTAAAATCAATGGAAAACTGCAACAACACAATCCAGGCAGGACTACTAATGGCTCTGAAACTTCAGGAATGAAGGTTTGGGTCACCCCACCAGGCAAAGAACCATGATCAGCTGAAGTGCTTGCTGAGGGTAAAGGGAACATGGAATGGGTAGTGGAAGAAGGTAGTGATAAATATGAACTTCGACCACGTGATCAGTTACAGAAACGAGGACTATAATGCTATTTTGTTCATGTTATACTATTTAAGTTGTAAGATATCAAGTTTAAGAATGAATGTTGCCCAAGGATTTGCACCCTATTCTGGAGAGATTTAATGTGTTTCCAGTTATATGCAGGACAGTTGAGTATTGTTAGGTAAAAGAAAAAAATGTGTGCTTATTTGTTTTCATTTGGAAATTAAGTATGGTTTAAGGTGATATATATATGGGTGCCAAGTTGACAAGGGGTGGACTGTCATGGTTAGGGACACGTGTCAACTTGGCCAAATTGTGGTACCTGTTTATCTGATTAGGCAAGTGCTGGCCTGTCTGTTGCAATGAGGACATTTCATAGAATTAGGTCATGATCACGTCAGCTGCATCCACAGCTGATTCCATTTATAATCAGCCAAAAGGGAGTGTCTTCTACAATGAGTGATTCTAGATCTAATCATGGGAAGCCTTTTAAGGAGGACTCAGAGGAGACAGGTTCCATTCCTACTTTGGCTGCTGAGCCTCTCCTGTGGAGTTCATCCAGACCATCCATCGGAGTCGTCGGCTTTGCAGCCTGCCCTGTGGATTTTGGACTCTGCGTTTTTGCGGTCACGTGAGATACTTTTATAAATTTTATATTTGCAAGTGTTCCCTGTTGATTCTGTTTCTCTAGAGAACCCTAACTAATACACCTCAAAACCTTGAGTCTTTAAATTCCCATTGTTTAAACCGACCTGTTGCCTGGCATTGGCTTGAGCAACCAAGAAAACTAAAACATTAATTTATGGGTGGTTATAAACATGCTTAGCATGAAGCAAAAATGGTAGTCAGTGTTATGTTAAAACAACCTCTTCATAGTTTCAAAGGCTGTCTTTTAGATCTAATACCTGGAGACGTGTGTGTTCTATTTCACTGTTCTATAGACATCAACTTTCTACTGTGTAGTACATGCTTTGTAAAAAATCTATTCTCATAGGAAAGTATGACTGACTTCCTCCTTGTTATTCTAGCTGCCATTCTCTGAACTTTTTCAAGCTCCGTTATATCCTCCTTGAAGGGAAGTGACCTGGAATTGTTCAAGTGTATCCTTCCTAAAGGCAGAAAGAGGCATGAATAATTTATTAAGACACCTTCTAGCAATCATGCAATAGCTCTTAGATCATGGAAATTTTCGTTTGCAGTTTGCCTCATCAGTTAGCAGAGATCTCTTTATAACACTAGAGGTCACTGTTAAAGCAGTATTTCAAAAGCATAAGCTTTTAACCAGCAATAAAAATTGAGAACACTGTGAGCGAAAAAATATTATATGGGTAGGTTGAGGGCAACAGCTGGAATCTTATGAGGTTCCTAAATTGAAATTCACTTCTAATCTTTCCCTGTTTCTCACCCCTAGAAAACAATTCCGTTTTCCCTGTGGTGGTAAGAACTCTACCTGGAGGGAAATCTGGGACTGAGAAATCTGTTCTGGTTTGGACTGCCAGCTTCCAAATCAACCTTTGCAGCTCCGATGCTTAAGCCAAGGCTGGGCACCTACCCCCATTTCAACTTATCCCTGCCTGCATCTTTAACCCAAAACCTGTCAAATGAGAATCAACTTCCCAGTCCTTTCTTTATCTCCACTCTTCACGCCCAAAGAGAACTCCCTTTTCAACTGCTTCATGGGTGATTAAGACCAGATTTAACCTGCAATTTAAGTCCTTCATTCACCAGGTCCTGTTTTTCTTTTTAACTTCCTAATTATGTTTTGATTTTTTTTTCTTCCATAAAGCGGGAATAACACTAATACTCACTTTGTGGTTGTGGGGATTAAATAAGGCCACCATTCAGCAGCGGCCAGTGTGTGACCACGTCTCTGCCAGCTCTGCGCCTCTCCCAGCAGCCATCGGGGGAAGCCCAGAACATGCCCAACTCATCTCAAGACCCCTGACCCCTATCTACCTCGTGACCCTCAGGCTGAATCTCATCATGCCTCTTATCCTTACTGATATCCATCCCCACAAGAAGCCAGGACTCCCTGGTCATACGTCATCCCCCCGGAATCTCATCACCACATGACTCTGTCCAACCTCTTCTCCAACCTCATCTCCCATCCTTCCCTACCTTCTGAAACCCTTTCACCTGCCCCCTGGAACTTGGGTCAATCATCAGCAAAATCCTCTTTTTCCTCAACCTCTTCTTTGAGTATTCCTTTCACCCTCCTCTTACTGAAACTTGGCTCCCTCCTGGGGGCACTGCTTCAGGACTGCAGGGGAGGCTGGTTTGTCTCCCACCATCCTGGGTATGGGGTAGAGATTCTCTGCTCCTCTTTGCTGCTTCTAGAATATGCTCCCTGGGCCTCCTCCACAAAACACTCAGACTATATCACTATAGCTCCCAGTCATTTCTTAACACTTGTCTCCCCTTCACTTTCTCCAATATCACCCCTATCCTAAGTCTCAGCAACTTCAAGCTACACCCAGACCTCTCTCCCAGTGACCTTGTCCTCCACCTGACCTCAGCCACTTATTCCCAAGTTCAGACCCTAGGCTAGCCCTGTGCAATAAAACTCTGCAATGAGGAAAATGCTTTATATATGCTCTGTCTAATAGAGCAGACACTGGCCACATGTCACTTGTGGCTGTTGAGCACTTGATATGCGACTGCTGTGACTGAAGAAGAGAGTTTTAAATTGTTTTTAATTTGAACTAATTTAAATTTAAAGCCTCTATCTGTGCCTGTGTTCTCTCTGTTCTCTCATTTCTCTAGATAAATTTACCAGTGCCCCTAGCAAAGACCAACTCTCCACTTGTGCTTCACATCCCATCACCTCTCACAACTAAAGAAATTTTCCCTTCTTTCTTCATCAGTTTTCTCCTCTCTATAAGCTCATTCCCATCAACCTACAAGCATGCTATTATTTTTCTTATCTTAAGAAAAACCTCTCTTGAACCTAGCTCCCCTTCTGGCTAATGCTGTCTTCCTCTCATTTCCTTTAGGAAAAAATTCCTTGGTGAAATTGTCTATACTAACACACTGGAGTACAATATAGACCATTACTTCCTGAGGAAAGGGGTCCATCTCGGTTATTGCTCACTTATGTATAACCAACCACCTTCTGGCTCATAGAAGGGGCTTAATCAACATTTGTTGAATGAATGCCTGAAAGTTTACATATCCCCCTAAAGAGTTCAAGGCCATTTTGTGCAGGGGTATGACAACTTCTGTGGATAAAATTGCATTTTCCTATAGCATCTGTTGGGGATTGAACTGTGAACCCTACCAAAGGCATGTTCTGGTCCGAATCCCTGGTCCTGTGGGTGTGAACCCACTTGTAATAGGACTTTGAAGATGTTGTTAGAGAAGGTGTGCCTAAACTAAATGAGGATGGCCTTAATCCTATAGGGCTGAAGTCCTTGTAAGCCAAGGAAATTGGGTTTGGGAAAAAAAAAGCCACAGGAAGAGCCTGAAGTAGGGAATCAACAGAACCCGGAAGAGAAAGGTGAAGACATCACAATGTAACAGGAAAGCCAAGTGTGCCGGTTTAAATCTGTGGTGGACCCCAGAAAAGCCATGTCCTTTAATCCTTATTCGAAATTGCTGGGTGGGATCTTTTTGATTGCTTCCATGGAGATGTGACCCACCCAATTGTGGGTGGTAACTTTTGATTAGATGGTTTCCACAGAGATGTGTCTCCACCCATTCAAGGTGGGGTTGCTTACTAGAGCCCTTTAAGAGGCAACCATTTTGAAGAAACCTCAGAACCATAAGAGCCCATGCAGCCAGGGACCTTTGGAGATGAAGAAGGAAAATGCCCCTGGGACAACTTCATGAAACAAGAAGCCTGGAGAGAAAGCAGATGCCTCCATGTTTGCCATGTGCCTTTCCTGTTGAGAGAGAAACCCTGTATGTCATTGGCCTTCTTGAACCAAGGTATCTTTTCTTGGTTGCCTTAGATCAGACATTTCTATAACCTTGCTTTAATTTGGACATTTTCATGGCCTTAGAACTGTAAACTTGCAACTTAATAAATTCCCCTTTTTAAAAGCCGTTCCATTTCTGGTATATCACATTCTGGCAGCTAGCAAACGAGAATGCCAAGGAACCCCAGCATCAGGATGTTGTAGTCTTCTGGGAGAAAGTAAGCCTTCTAGCCTCCAAAACTGTGGGACAATAAATTCTCATTGTTTAAGCCAACGCATGGGATGGTATTTGTTAAAGCAGACAAGAAATCAAAAAAACATGCATGTTCCTTGAAGATTTAGGGGAAAATATTGAGAAGTTTAACTCATAGGTAACTTAAATCATTGTAGTTTATTAAAACAAGTATATATTATGAAAGTGAATATTAAAATCACAAGAACTTTTAAGAGTAAACAGGACACTTCAAAGAAATGTTGGGCTTATGGTGAGTTCCTTCAGGCTGTTCCTTCAGGCCCCTCAGAAATATAAGCCCATTCTCTTCCACCTGCCAGTTATGCTATTTCAGTGGGAAATTTTAACAATTCTGCCTTCCATTCACATCAATTATCATTTTCCTTGCTCATGTCAACACTGTCAGAAGGTCCCATCTGTACCCTTCACACACTTACCACAGGGCCCTTGCCCATTCATATTTTTGAGGTTTTCCTCCTGCTACCCCTTACCATCAAACTTGCAGCCCTAGAATCCATTCTTATGCCCCCAAATAAAGCATCCACCTTAGTAGCTACTGCTGTTCTAGGAGCTCGCCCGCATCTTAATCCCTACAATTGCCATTGTGTGAGTCTTGGTGGAAAGCAAGACCTTGCTCTCCCTGTCTCCTGTCAATTCTGTGAGCCACCTTGTAGTCTTCCCATAAAATTCTTTCCTGCTTACGCTAACCGGATTTCTGTTACTTTCAAACAAGAACCTGGATGACATACCACATGCGCACACACACACACCTGCCCTTTTTCTTTACACTAGTATTTAATGAGCATTTATGGGGCAAACACTGTGCTGAGACTTTACATGCGTTATCTTATTTATTCCTCATAACAACCCCGTGAAAAAAATGTACTACTACCTGCATTCTACAGATGGAGAACAAATAGAAAGAGGTTAAATGCCTTGCCCGAGTTCACCCAGGTTATTAGGTGCCAGAAATAAGGTATAAACCTACAAAATCTGATTCCAGAGCACACCTTTCCCATCACAATAATATATTGCTGTGTTGAACTCTGCTCCTTCACATCATATGTGCTCTCAAAACCCAATTCTTACTTCCTCCACGAAGCCCTCCTGATTGCTCCAGAGCATACTGAAGCATCCCTTCTTGATTCCTAAAGGACTTATTGTTGATGCCAAGTAATTCAACATTTGTCAATACACTATCTTATGCTGTTGTTTAGTAGCTTCATACAGATTCATTTTTTTCCTCAGTTCATTTCTGTTCCCCTAATACAATCTAATACTTCTTTTATATGCACCTCAGCAAGAAGAGGTTAGATTGGATGTTGTATAAGGTCCTAGGTCTTTATTAATGGTAGGAAATAATAAAAACCAGGGGCTCCTGTTTTTGAGGTTCATCCTAGTGCACTCTAGCTGAATTTTCAGTACTTACATTATAGGTAACAGACAGTGCAAAGGCTTTAGACCATGCTAACCCAGAGTCATACCAGTTCTGCAAACTGGACAAGTGACAAGTTCACGGAGCCTATTTCCTCGTTTGTACAAATGGGAAAAATACAATGCATAGCTGTGGTAAGCATTAAAGGTATTAATAAGTAAAGCCTAAAGTACTCAATATAATTTTATTTTCTCCTCCTTTATCTACTTCCCCTCACCCAAGATGTATCTCAAGAGACAGCTGGGAATTTATCAAGGATCGTTTTCTTTTTTAAAAATGAGATTAAAGCAGAGCTATTACCATTTTGGTTTGGATAATTCTTTGTTGTTGAGGGGCTGCCCTGAGCACTGTAAGCTGTTTAGCAGACTCTCTGGCCTCTTTCCACTAGATGCCAGCAGTACTCTCCTCTGCTGATGACCACCAAATCAAAAATGACTCCAGACATGGCCAAATATCCCTTAGGGGCAAAATCACCTGTTGAGAACCTCTGAGATAAGGGATATGAAGGCATTCTGCAGGACACAAAACCTATACAAATGACCTACTATTGAGCGGTTTATATGAAAATGCTTTACAACTAAAAATGAGCAATTTACAGCTCAGGTAATTAGACAAGAACCTTTGTGTTCTGGTTTGAAAGGATGTATGTCACCTAGAAAAGCCATGTTTTAATCTAAATCCCACTTCATAAAGGCAGAATAATCCCTATTCAATACTGTATGTTTGAAACTGTAATCAGATCATTTCCCTGGAGATGTGATTTAATCAAGAGTGGTTGTCAAACTGGATTAGATGATGACATGTCTCCACCCATTTGGGTGGGTCTTGAGACGTTTCTGGAGTCCTATAAAAGAGGAAACATTTTGGAGAATGAAGGAGATCCAGAGAGAGCAGAGAATGTTGCATCATCACAAAGCAGAGAGTCCACCAGCCAGTGACCTTTGAAGATGAAGAAGGAAAATGCCTCTCGGGGAGCTTCACGAAACCAGAAGCCAGGAGAGAAAGCTAGCAGATGATGCCATGTTTGCCATGTGCCCTTCCAGATGAGAGAGGAACCCTGACCGTGTTCACCATGTGCCTTTCCAGATGAGAGAGGAACCCTGACTGTGTTCGCCATATGCCCTTCCACTTGAGAAAGAAACCCTGAACTTTATCAGCCTTCTTGAACCAAGGTATCTTTTCCTGGATGCCTTAGATTGGACATTTCTATAGACTTGCTTTAATTGGGACATTTTCTCGGCCTTAGAATTGTAAACTAGCAACTCATTAAATTCCTCTTTTTAAAAGCCATTCCATTTCTGGTATATTGTATTCTGGCAGCTAGCAAACTAGAACACTTGGGAATCAAGCAGGCAAGCAGAACTGATAAAGAAGACTTTACTTCTTGAGGAAAGAAATTTCTTTGGGCTTCTTGCCTAAACTGTCTGCTGCCTCCTATGATGGGGTCAACTGGGGCAGGCAATAGATAATTTTCAAAGGTTCACTGGGAGGCTAGTCAAGGTACTCCAGCTCCTATCTTATGGTGTGGGAGTAAATAAACTGCCTACAAAACTTACAATATTTTCCTCTCCCCATTGAATTTAAGTCAACATATAAAAAAAACTAGTGGGAGTTCTTTCCCACTTTCTTCCTGAGTGAAAATGATTTAAAAGCCTTGGTTCATAACCCGCTGCAGTATCTTCGTAAATGTTCAAAAAAAAAAAAATCTAGTTTGATTAGCTATAATCAACACTTAAAATCATCCAGATTCTCAAGGTGAGCATTTTGAAGAGAAGGGCTGCAGAGAGCTTATAATACCATTGTTCTTTCTTGGGCTTTAAAGAACATTTTCAACATTTCTGAATCAAGTCTAGAAATTCTTTTAGGAAAAAAAGAAAAAAGGGACGTGCATTTATAGCTTGGTTTGAATATTTCTATGTTCATCCATTTTATAAACATCTATTTTTTCTTGCTCCTTTTTTTCAAATTATAGAATTTCAGAACTGAAAGAAACCTTTGAGGTTTTCAAGTGGTCTTTTATCTTTTCGTGTCATGGACCCTTTTGGCAGTCTGGTGAAACTTATGGACCCTTCTTAGAATAATATTTTAAATGTTTAAATAAAATACAAAAGATAAAATAAAAAGTCAAGCATATTGAAATCATTACCAGTATATTAAAAATGCAAATTTGTAATAAATATGCTTTTTATTAACACATTGATTTTAAAACTCTGGTGGCTAGTCTAATAGATAACATAATTTCAAAGTAGTGATGAGACTAAATGTTTTTTTGAGATATCTGCAACAACAGTCATGTAATATGAAGATTATCTGTGATTTCATCGGTGTAATGCATTGCTAATACTGCTGTTGTTTGTTGTCTACATTTGCAATTGAAAGAAATGTTCATTTTCAGTTAAAGGTTCATGGAAATAAAATGTAATTTTTCCCGTATAAGTTCATGGGCCCCCAAATACTATCTTTGAATGCTTGGAAGATCATGAACCCTAAATTAAGAACCTAAGTTAAGAACTGATTTAGACCCCTATCTTATACCCTACACAAAAGTTAACTCAAAATAGATCAAACAGCTAAATATAAGAACTAGCACCATAAAGCTTCTAGAAGAAAATACAGGAAACATCTTCAAGACCTAGTAATAGGAGGTAGCTTCCTAAACTTTACACCCAAGGCACAAACAACAAAAGAAAAAATAGATAATTAGAAACTCCTTAAAATCAAATGCTTCTGCATCTCAGAAGACTTCGTCAAAAAGTTGAAGAGGCAGCCAACTCAATGGGAGAAAATATTTGGAAATCACATATCAGACAAAGGTTTGATTTCCTGTATATACAAAGAAATCATACTACTCAACAACAAAAGAACAAACAATCCAATTATAAAATGGGCTAAAGATATGAATAAGCATTTTTCTGAAGAGCAAATACAGATGGCTCAAAAAGCACATGAAGAGATGCTCATTTTCATTGGCTATAAGGAAAATGCAGATCAAGACTACAATGAGATACCACCTCACACCTATAAGAATGGCTGCTGTTAAACAATCAGGAAACTATAAATGTTGGAGAGGATGTGGAGAAACTGGGACACTTATGCACTGCTGATGGGAATGTACAATGTTGCAGCCACTATGGAAGACTGTTTGGTGGTTCCTTAGGAAACTAAATATTGAGCTGCCCTATGACCCAGCAATAGCACTACTTGGTATATACCCAGAAGAGCTGAAAGCAATGGCACAAACAGACATTTGCACACCAATAGCAGCATTATTCACAATCACCAAAAGATGGAAACAAACCAAATGCCTATCAACAGATGAGTGGATCAACAAAACGTGGTATATACATACAATGGAATATTACACAGCAGTAAGACAAAATGACGTCCTGAAGCACATGACAAGATGGATGAGCCTTGAGGACATAAAGCTGAGTGAAATTAGCCAACACAATAAGACAGATAGTGTATGATTCCACTTTTATGACCAGCATAAAGGTATAATCAGAGATTTATAATACAGAATACAGGGAACTTAGAGATACATAGAAGCTAGAGATGGGTGAACCGTTAGCTAATGAGGTTGAACTCCAATGTAAGGGAATAGATAGGAGTTAAGGTGATTCTCTAGTGGGCTAGAAGTAATATTACCATATTGCAGATGAACGAGATTGAAAGGGGTTGTAGATACCTACATGTCCCATTGACTCAGACTAGAAATATGAAAGAGTTCTTGTAAGAATTACTTCAAAGATATGATTCTTGTATAAAGAGTGTTTAAGTCCACGTCCAGGGGGAAAACTGCAATTGCATGCTATGAGCTATATTCAAAAGGAAACCATCAGCACTACCACAGCAACAGCAGAGGTAAATAATGGGAGGAGGGACTAGAGTTAAGAGAAGGTTTAGATCTCCTATTTGGTGAGGGTGTGTTTATTGGTTTTCTCTCTCGGGAACAATGAAATGATCTAAAATTGAGAATGTTGATGGACTGTGGACTTTGGGCCCTGTAAATGATACCCAGTGAATGCAGGTGGCTGAAGGAATCACTAACAAAGAAGTAGATTGGTGAACGAGATGCATACTTCTGAATGAAGGCTGTGCTGCTACAAAAACGAACAATGCTGTGAGGCATGCAACGACAAGAATGAACATGTGGGACATTTGGTGAGACAAAATAAGCCAGAAACAAAAAAACAAACAATGGTATGGTCAACTTCAGAAAATGCTTATAAGAAAACAGGGGCCTAGATTGTAAGCTTTTAGAGCAGACACATTAAGTCCAGAATGGTGATTATTATTTCTGGATTTGGAGAAACTGTTTTATATATATATAACCTGATATTTAAAGATAAGAATGAAGCAGAACAGGTTGGGGTTAAAGTAATTCAGAACATAGGGGTAAGGAAGACAGTGTCTATATTTTAGAAACACACATACTCTTTGAGACCAATGGAAGAAAGTTTTATTTGATCTGGAATTGAAATTTTCTGTAGTGCATAATTTAATTCAACCTATCTGTATAGCTCATTTGAACAATGAAACAGAGAGCAAAGAATGAGAAAGAAGTCCTTTAATCCTGTATAGATCATTGTAATGCCAGGAAATAACCTAGAGTGTATTAATCAGATAATCAAAAAGTATTGGCAAAACACTACAAGCAAACTCACTGCCCTCCCCCTGTCTACATGGGACATGACTCCCAGGGATGTGGACTTTCCTGACAACGTGGGACAGAAATCCTGGAATGAGCTGGGACTCAGCATCAAGGGATTGAAAAAATCTTCTCAACCAAAAGGGGGAAGAGAGAAATGAGACAAAATAAATTGTCAATAGTTGAGAGATTCCAAACAGAGTGGAGAGGTTATCCTGGAGGTTATTCTTACGTATAATATAGATACCACCTTTTTAATTAAGGCATAACAGAGAAGCTGGAGGGAACTGCCTGAAAATGTAGAGCTGTGTCCCAGTAGCCATGTTTCTTGAACATGATTGTATAATGATATAACTCTCGCAATGTGACTGTGTAATTGTGAAAACCTTGTGTCTGGTGCTCCTTTTATCTACGAGATGAGTAAAACACAAGGATAAAAATAAATAAATAATAAGGGGAACAAATGTTAAAATAAATTTAGTAGATTGAAATGCTAGTGATCAATGAAAGGGAACGGTAAGAGGTATAGCATATATGAATTTTTTCTGTTTTCTTTTTCATTTCTTTTTCTGAATTGATGCAAATGTTCTAAGAAATGATTATGATGATGAATATACAACTATATGATGATATTATGAGCTATTGATTATATACCAAAAATGGAATGATCATATGGTAAGAATGTTTGTGTTTGTATGCTGTTATGTTTAATTAAAAAAAAAAGTATTGGCAAAGTCCCCTGAGGGAAGGAAGAAAGACTATGGAACTATTAAGCCTTACCATCAGGGAGTCCCCTGATACTGTGTCAAACTTTAGGGACACCCAAATCAATAGTCCATGCCCTCGATCACGAGGCTTACTCTTGGAAGCTTATGTAGGTAGCATAGAAGCTTAGACTACCTATAGGCATGCTTAAGAGTTACTTCTGGGGGACCTCTGTTGCTGCTCAGATGTGGCCTCAGTCTCTCTAAGTCCAGTTCTGCAAGTGAAATCATTGCCCTC
>PVIY010056932.1:0-13104 GCA_004026745.1 Myrmecophaga tridactyla
AAAAAAAAAAAACAAAAAAACAAATGAAAGGTCACAGAAACACTGCAGAGCAACTGGTCCCTGATTCACTCGCCTTCCCAACTTCTAACCTATGGGAACCCCAGCCTCGCCACTGATAGCTGTTGCCTGTGGAGCCACTACGTCTTGCTACCCCCCATGCCCTCCCTATAAGACGCTCATGTCTCTGAGTTGAGTCTGGCTCAGGGCAAGAGGAACCTTGGTCAAGCCTTGGTCAATAATATTAGTAATAATTATCCACTATACCAGCATGGCCCTTTACAAAGCCTCATTTGAGTCTCGCAATGATCCTGGAAAACACAGCCTTCTAATTGCTAACAGCATCCTTTTAAGAAGAGGAAAATGAGGCTCAGAGGAAAGTGATTATGATGTAGTAGGGACTGAATTGGAATCCAAAAACCTGAGGTGCCCCTCCACTTCAATCAGCTGTGGGCTTGTAAGTCACTTCAGACCTCTGAGTCTCAATATCCTCAGTTGTAAAAAAGCCTCACCAAAAAAAAAAAAAAAAAAAAAAAAAAAAAAAAAAAAAAAAAAAAAAAAAAAAAAAAAAAAAAAAAAAGAAGAAAAGAAAAGAAAAAAAATAGAGAGAGAAAGGCCAAAACAAACTGGAAAACAATATTTGTGACTAGCGACAAAGGGTCTGATACCCTCATGTGTACAGAGATCTCTTTGTAAATGTGACAGGACACAGGTAGCCTAGTGTAAAAATGGACAAGAGACAAAGCACTCACAATAGGAGGTAAGGTTAGACTAGAAAAAAATCTTGGGAAAAAAAATCAAACCTCATCAGTAGTTGGAGAAATGCAGACTGACAAGATACAATGAGATGATGAGCAAAAAATTTAAAGAAATTGATGGCAAAATTACTGATGAACGAAGTGTAGGAAAACTGGAACGCTCACTTTCTGCCAGCATTTAGAGAAAACTGATTATTTTGGAGGGCAATGGGGCAGCATCTGGCAATATTACTTCACAGCATTTATTCTAAGGGATTAAATACCTTACAAAATGTAGCTAAAAAGTTACTTCTCATGGCCTTGTTGATGGTAGGTAGGGAAAAACTGGAAACCAGTTTAATGTCTAATAAGAAAACTAAGTAAACAGACAAACTGATACAGTAGGATAGTATTACGCAGCTCTGAAGACACACCCCCCTCACCGCTCGCCCCCCGCTGTTCACGGACGCAATCCCACTGAGTCACAAAGTGGGGCGGGAGGCCCTGCGCAAGAGCCGTCCCCCAGTGCGGGAGCCGCCAGGGGTTTCACAACCACCCTGCGGCCGGGATGGCACCCGGGCCGTACGCACCTGTAGGCGTCGAGGACTGTGAAGCCTTTGGAGAGCGCCAGGCGGGTGAGGAAGGCCCGGCGGCTACGGCCCATGCGCGACTCGACCAGGTAGATGGCAACGCCCGGGAAGCGCGCTGGGGGTGGCACGGAGGGGGCTACCCCACTCGGAGTCTCGGGCCGCACTCGACGCCGCCTCGGGAGCACCTGGGCCATGGACAGAGCGGGGGCCGCCAAAGAGGCGGACGGAAGCCGGAAGAAATCAGGAAGAAACCGCGAGGAGGAGGGCAGAAGCTGGGAGGAAGCGGGCAGAATACAGAAGGGAGCGGGAGAAGCCGGAAGGAAGGCAGACGGAAGCCGGAAGGACGACGGACGTAGACCGGAAGGAAAACAAAAAAAGCAGCCTCGGGTTTGTTCTCCGCTTATGTGAGGCAGAGCCCCGCCTTATGCAAATGAAGCGGTTTAGTGGGGGTCACGGAGGGCCGCGACTGTCCCACAGGAAGCGGTGTGCCGAGGCTCCGCCTCTATGCAAATAACATCAGGAGCACGCCTTCTATTTAAATTACCTTCGCGGAAAGCCCCGCCCCATTCCGCCGACTGCCGGGAAGGAGAGACAGGCTCCAGGGGCGGTGGGGTGAGGGGTGCGGCAGGATGGATGGGGAGCATTTCCCGGCTGCATCCCTGGTCTCGTGGCTAAGCACGGCGGCCGGGTGGTGGCGCGGACGCGGACCCACAGCCTGGCGTCCCCTTGCCCCCGTCTCGGGGGACCCTCTGTGGGGCAAGACGTTCCCCGCGGATGGGGCCACCGATCGCGGGACGAAGCGACGCTCCGAGGTCCAGACGCTGCTTAGGAATAAGGCTATAAGAATGAGGAGCCGCTTCTCTGCACACCGAGAAAGGGCTGTCCCTAAAATGGCCTGCGGACAACTGGCCGGCCGTTCGGAAAGATAGAAGTGAGCTCCCTCCCTCAACACCAAAATAAATTCCAGATGGGTCAAATATTTCAATCTAAAAAAGAACCAAAAATGTACTGGAAAAAAGTCGAGAGATGTTTTTGTAATCCAAGTATGGCAATAAATTTGGAAACACTAAAGGAGAAAAAATAACAAACTTGGCCTCATACAGACTTAAAATGTCTGTATAAAAAAAATTAAAGTCAAGGCAGACCAGGATAACGTTTCGGTGATGCACTTTGAAATTAACTCCTGTAAACATAAAATTGGCAACAGATAAATAAGAAAAAGACAAGGATCCAGTGGAAACATTGGCAGAGAGCACACGGAATAGGTGCTAGCCAATAAATTTATGACCAGATGGCCCAATCTGTAGACTCATTAGGGAAAAGCAGACTCAGAGATTACCTTCACCTGTAAGATTAGCAAACAATTTAAACAATTGATATCGTCTGTTGAAGGATTGAAGGAATTGGCAATTTGCTGTGGGGGGGGGGGCGGGAGGGGGAGATTTCTGGAAGCCAAATTGGCAATGCTATTTAACAAAATGAAAAAAAAAACATACTCGTTAATCTAGCAGTTCGTTTTCCAATAATATATCTCACAAGAATACACCCAGAATTGCAAGGATACATATAGTGGCAAGCAGGAAACAGTGGAGAAGACCACTGGGAGGGTTCTAGTAATTACAGTATATAGTACAACTGGAGAGCAGGATGTGTTTGCAGTGAACAAAGTTCAAAGAGAGAAAATGGAAGAAGAAACATCAAATTGGTAACGTTGTATTGATGGGGAGAGGGTGGTAAAGGAGATTACCTCCTATTTAATCTGGATACTTGTTTTATGTGAAACATTTAGGAGGGGAAGAAGTCACGTATTCCTGTGTAAAAATTTTTAAAGAATGAGGTAGAACTATAAGAACAAAAATATAAGCTAATAATCAAGTTGCTAAAGAGGTATAGAGTTTGATCCCAGTTTTGTAATTTTATATATGATATATAAAATATAAGCCTATTTTTGACATAATAATTATGGAAAAATAAATCCAGACTGTTAAATGATTATGGAGGGAGGGGGGCTTATAAGGGATCTTTAGTTTATACATTATATAAACTATATATAGTTTATAATGCCTGGACTTTGAATAACCTGCAGGTATACTTTTGTATTAAAAATAAAGAAGTTTTATATGGATTAAAAATAAATAAATAATAGGGGGAACAAATATTAAAATAAATTTAGTAGATTGAAATACTGGTGATTGGTGAAGGGGAGGGGTAAGGGGTATGGTATGTATGAATTTTTTTCTGTCTTCTTTTTATTGCTTTTTCTGAATTGATGCAGATATTCCAGGAAATGATCATGATGATGAATATACAATTATGTGATGATAGTGTGAGTTATTGATTATATAACAAGAATGGAATGATCATATAAGAATGTTTGTGTTTGTATGTGGTTATGTATCATAAATAAAAAATAAACAAATTAAGAAAGGGAGGGGTAAGGGGTATGGTATGTATGAATTTTTTTCTGTTGTCTTTTTATTTCTTTTTCCGAATTGACGCAAATGTTCTAAGAAATGATCATGATGATGAATATGCAACTATGTGATGATATTGTGAATTACTGATCATATGTTAAGAATGTTTGTGTTTCTTTGTTATATATTTTTAAATGTTAAAATTAATTTTAAAAAATTAAAATAAATAAATGAATAAAGAGGTTTTGCCAAGCTGGAGACACAGGTTTGATTCCCGGAGCCTGCCCATGCCAAAATAAATAAAAAATAAAATAAAGAGGTTTGACTTGCCAAACCCAACCAAAACCATTCCAGTCAATCCTAAAGAACACCTAGGCAATATATAGGATTCTACAAAGGTTCCATGCACTAGAGTAACTTTCCAGAAACCTATAACCTCCAGATGGGTCCCTGGACTAGATAAGTCCTGAAACCTAGAGGGCCCAGCCTCTCCGGTAATTAGGTAGTTCTATTTCCCGGCCCTATAATATCGACAGCCCCTTCTAACTTGAAAAAGTTAGAATGGCCATAGTCCAAATACCCCTAAAGAGTGGAATAGAAAGATCGAAGGTGATGGTGGAGCTATACAGAGGAAGTAGGGTTTAACAAACCAATATGATTGCTGAATCATTAAATTGATATTTCTTTTAATCTCCCAATATCTTAGGGCAGCTAGAAGTGAAAACCTCAAATTGTGGAATTGTAACTTCATACCAAACTCTGAACTCTGTTCTACAACTAATTGTTGTGCTATGCTTTGAAATTTATTGCTATTTTGTACACATGTTATTTTTCACACACAAAAAAAGAGAAAAAGTTGAGAGTGATGATAAAAAAAATTTTCTTCCAAAAAAAATAAAATAAAAAGAGGTTTGAAAAGCGAATGCTCACAGCGGTCCTACAGAGTGAGGACTGTCACACTCATTGTCCAGGTAGACCCCTGCCCAGACCCTAGGGGTTCTACCTGCTCTGAACTCCTTCTCTTGTCCTGTGTCCCTGGAGTCTGGTTAGTCCAGCCAGCTCCTGGGCCTTGGGCACTCAGGGGATGGATTTGGGGCATGGGGCTGGAACCTGCCTGGGGTCTGGGCAGGAGTGGGGGCCCTCGCTATCTGTTGCGTGGATGCTCCGGGGGCATGGGCCGTCACCAGGAGATGCTCATAACGAAGAAGGAATGTGCTAGACTCCTACAGTGCTTGTTTGCTGCAGAGCCATTCAGGGCAGGATTGATGTAGGCTCTGGCAAAGCTTGTCCCCTGGGCGAACGAGGTGGGACAGAAGCGGGAGGGGTGAATGCAGTGTGGCTGGGAGGGAACAGCCCTTTAGATCAGTGGTTCTCAAAGTCAAGCCTCCCACCTGCAGCAGCAGCAGTAGCATCTGGGGGAATGTGACAGCCAGGAGATTCTCCCTGCCCATACCTCCTAAATCAAAAACTCTGGGACCTATGGCTCCCAGGTGCTTATGATACAGCTAAAGTTTAGAAACCTCTTCCTTAGGTGATTTCTGTGAAGTCAGTGCCAAGGTTGATGACAGTCCCCTGCTTGGGGGTTGGGGACAAGGGAGGGGAAGAGCCCTGGAAGAGAGAGGGGAAGGCTGGAGTGTGGCCTGGACAAGAAGGCAGGACGCTGCCTAGGGACATGCAGAGTGAAGCCGGTTCCCATCATGGGTAAGACTCTGCAGGGACAGGAGGCCCACCAGTAAACATTTGCCCTTGGAAGTTGTGGTGGCTTGGAGTTCTGTGTACATCAGAAAACATGTTCTTAAACTTCATCCATTCCTGTGGGTGTGAACTCATTGTAAGGAGAACCTTTTGATGATGCTACTTCAGTTAAGGTGTGGGACACCTCTATCCAGATGGATCTTAATCCTATCACTAGAGTCCTTTATAAACAGAATGAAATTCAGACAGAGAAAAAGCCACAGGAAGCAAGAAAAGTTGAACATCAATGGAAATGGAAGAGATGGGAGAGGCCAGGAGAGTTTACCATGTGCATTGCCATGTGATAGAGGAGCCAAGGATCACCAGCAGCCAGCCTAGAACACCAGTCTTCTGGGAGAAAGTATCACCTTGCTGATATCTTGATTTGAACTTCTATTATAGGCTCAAATCCGTAAGCCAATCAATCCCCATTGGTTAAGCCAACCATTTGCATGGTATTTGCATTGGCAGCCAAGGAAAGGAAAACAGAAGGGGTCCCTTCAACAAATGGCTTCTTGTCCCACGGGCAGTCCAGCCCTCAGTAGATAGGATCTGGGACCTCTGAGATGGTGCTCATCCCAGTGCTCAGGCAGGGTTCCAGCCCTCCAGAAGCTCCTGTCCCTGGAGTGGGTTTCTCCCCTTAGGGCAGGACCAGGATCCGTGCCCTCCTCCCCAGCTCACTGCATCTCAGGTTGTTTTCTGAAACCTAGATCTCTGTGGAGCTAGAGTAAAAAAAGACAAAGGTGGGGGCACAGTGGAGAAGCCCTCCTTCCCAGTGGAAGGTGGAGGAGGACACGGGTGATGCCAACCCTGGAAAGTAGGAGCAAGAAGGGGCGTTCCTAACTTATTGAGCACCCAGCCACCATGTGCTGGAACTTTCCACTCATCGTTTCATGTGATCCTGCATTAGGATAAAAAGACACAGACAAACAGCAAGAGCTTAAGATGGGATCCAGTTTCCCTCTTAACAAGCAGTCTGGGCAATTGCAGGGCCAGCTAAAGCGCAATATCTCCTGTCTGGGAAAGAGAGGAGCTAAAGTTTGACCCCATGTCCCTTTTTGTTTTCTTTTTAATTTTATCATGGTAGCATATATATAACATAACATTTGCTATTTTAACCACTTTTAAGTCAGATAACAACTCAGTGGCATTAATTACATTCAGAATAATGCACTCCCCCCAAGTCTTTTTTTTTGTCTTAAACTCTTTATTTTGAAATGACTTAAAACTTACAAGAACACTTGTGAAAATGAGACCAAATCCATACAGAGAACTCAAATATAGCCCCACAAAAACACCCAGATCCACTTATTTTAACATTTTGCCACATTTACTATATAATTCTATCTCTCCATCTATTTGTACCTATCTGTCCATCTGTCTATTTTTCTTCCTACCTATTAATCATTTTTCTAAACACTTGAGTGTAGATTGTATACATCATGCTCCTTGAACACTTAATGCTGCACATTTCCTAAGAACAAAGACATTCACTTATGTAAACACCCTAAGTGCAGTTCCAAGTCCTTTTGCTGCCACGTTTTTTCAAAACCCCTGGAACTCTCTGTGGTGGAGAGGACAGGGTGGGCACATGAATTATCAGTTCCGTCTCCCAGGCCAACCCCAAGCCCCAGAGGCTGTGCTCACTGAGGAACAAGGTCAGGGCAATAGGGGACATCAGGACGAGGCAATGCTACAGCCTCTCTCCCTGTCCTCTCCCCACAGCTCTGGCTTCTTCGCCATCCTTGGCTTTCTTCTCCTTGGCTCAGCCTGTGGATTCTCTGGAACCACAAAAGGTCCCTGCAAGACAGGGAGGGCTGGCCCCTAGAGGCAGCTGTCTGCCAGCCTCAGGCAGAGCTGTGATTCCCGGCAGAAGTTGGGTCCACAGCCTGTCCACCCCACCTCCAGGAGGGCACCAGGCCGTACAGAACCCCAGGCATTTGTCCTGGTGAGGCGGGAGGTTGGACAGCTGCCCATGGGCTCTAGGTGCCAAGCTAGCCTAGTAGATTTTCCACAGATTTCCAAGCTGATTTTCCAGCCTGGAGAGAGGCTGCGGTGGAGGCTCTGTGCCAGAGTAGAGCTCTGGCCAGGACAAGCCCTATACCTCGTCTCCCGGTATGGAGGGCATCCATAGTGTGGGGGTCACAGCCCCTTGCTTGCCCAGGTCCGGAACAGACCTTTGGCCACAAGGAGGCCAGTCAGAACCCCGGCCTGGCAGGGGTCAAGTCTCGGAGTAGGGAAGGCAGTTCCCATGAAGGAAATCCCTAAAAGTGCATGACAAGGGATGCCTGACCCTCCCTGAGGCTGGGTTCTGCAGCATTCCCCTGGTGACCATCACGACACCCATAGGCTCACATTTGCAGTGAGAGTCTGTCAACTCAAACCTTGGATTTAGTTCTGTCTCTCGTGAAACTGCCCAAAGTGGAGAAGCTCACAGTGCACAACGGAATTCTTTAAAATCACTCTCTATTGCTGCCCACATGCCTTGGTACTTATGGCAGCACCAAGCCCTCCCTTCCTGCTGACTTCAAGTTCCCTAGTCTCACAGGGCCTTCCCCCTACCTTCTCCCCTTCACAGCTCAGCTTTCCTATGTGGATTGCCGAGGCCCCTCCAGCTTCCTGCGACTTTATGTCCCCATTACCAAGGCTCCAGCCAGCAAGAGTTCCTCTGCCAAGCAGTGGGAAGAGAGGGGGCCTGCTTACATTTAAATGGCTTCCCCTTTGTTGTCAGGCATGGATCCCGTAAAAGCTTTCCCTCACATTTCAACCTCAGAGGTTCCCTAATATGCATTCTCCCTTCCTTCCTTTAGCAACAGAACCCTTTGGGCTTTAGTCTTGGCAGCTGTAAGTGGACATCTGACTAAGTCCCAGGAGTTGGGGTCAGGGTCTGGGAAGCAAAATGAGTGCCACTTGCCCTTAAATTCCTGGTGTGTACGTCCCCCCTCTCTTCTTCCTCTCCCCTTGATCTCTTTCAGGAGATTGGAGGGAAGGGGCTGGCTGTGGCCACCACCAGCAAGCCAGTGCCCCGAGGGAGATGATCTTGGGGAGCAGTCACCTCCCTACCTCTAGACCAGGAGTCTGCAAACCATCCTTAAGGAGCCAGATAGCAAATATTTTACATTTTGCCAGCTATATAGTCTCTGTTGCAACTACTCGACTGTGGAAGACAATAAACACAAATGGGAGGGACTGTATTGCAATAAAAGTTCATTTACAAAAACAGACAGCTGGGTGTGGCCCAGAGGCCCAGTTTGGTGACTCCTGATCTAGATTGTTTTGTGTGAGGGAAATAAGCCTCTATCTTATTTTGATCCATTATATTTTGGAATCTGTTACAGCAGTTTTTCCCATACTGGGATGGGCAAAAAGACAGCTGGGTGTGACCTGACATGGGCTTGGGTCAAGGCTTCTGTATTAGCTAGGGTTCTCTGGAGAAACAGAATCAGCAGGAAATATCCGTAGATATAAAATTTATAGCTATAAATTTTATATCTACGGATATTTCCTGCTGATTCTGTTTCTCCAGTCTCAAGTAACACTGGCAACATAGAGTTCAAAATCCGTAGGGTAGGCTGTGAAGCTAACAACTCCAATGAAGGGTCTGGATAAAAGCCACAGGAGAGGCTCACTGGCTGAAGCAGGAAGAGAGACTGTCTCTCTGAATCCTCCTTAAAAGCCTTCCAGTGATTAGATTAAGCATCACTCATTGCAGAAGACACTCCCCTTGGCTGATTACAAATGCAATTAGCTGTGGATGCAGCTGACTTGATTATGATTTAATTCTATGAAATGTCCTGATAGCAACAGACAGGCCAGCACTTGCCCAACCAGACAACGGACACCACCACATGGCCAAGTTGATACATGAAACTTCCTTCCTTCCAGGACTGTGGGTGTCCCCAGCATCCCCTCACTACTGCTCAACTGTGTTCCCTGCACAGTCTCAGGGTCCCAGCTGCCCCCACCTGATGATGCTTGACTTTGCCTGCCTCCCCTTCTCTTTCTTCCCCCTCCAGTCCTTTCCTGCTATCTTGTAGTCTCAGGGCACGGGGCTGAGAGGAGGCGGGTATCTCTGCCTAGGCCTCCTCATGGCGCCTTGTGATGTCTTGTTCTACATCCACTCCCAGCTGCCCAATGCAGCAGAATGTCCACTGAGCCAGTCCCTCCAGCTAGCTGGCCTCTCTGAAATGCTTTGCTTTCCTCTTAATGTCCTCTGTCACATTCCAGGAACCCTGGGCTCCCTAGGAGCTCTTGTTCTCCCCTGAGAAGGCAGGGGAGCTTTGAAGGACACAAAAATGATTGCTTAAAACACAGTTTGAATCTGTGATGGACCCCAGAAAAGCCATGTCAAGCCATGTCCTTTAATCCTCATTCAATATTGTTGGGTGGGAGCATTTTGATTGTTCCCATGGAGATGTGACCCACCCAATTGTGGGTGGTAACTTTTATTAGATGATTTCCATGGAGGTGTGTCTCCACCCACTGAAGGTGGAGTTGCTTACTGGAATCTTTTAAAAGAGAAAACATTTTGGAGGGAGTTCCTTTTTGTAGAGCCATGAGAAAGCCAGCAGACACCACCATGTTTGCCATGTGCCCTTCCAGCTAAGAGAGAAATGCTGAACTTCATCGGCCTTCTTGAACCAAGGTATCTTTCTCTGGATACCTTTGATTGGACATTTCTATAGACTTGTTTTAATTGGGACATTTTCTCAGCCTTAGAAGTGTAAACTACCAACTTATTAAATTCCCCCTTTTAAAGGCATTCCATTTCTGGTATTTTGCATTCTGGCAGCTAGCAAACTAGAACACTGGGCAACTGTGCAAAAATGTATGTGCAAGGAATTTCAACCAATGGCCCCAGGACAGACTGACTGTGGGACAGACTGCCTGCCCACATGCCATCCCCAGGGATGGAAGAAGAAAAGCCACTGACTTAAAAATTGGTGGGCCCTTCTAAATGGTCATTGCAAAATGTTCACTAGGACCTCAAGCAGCCAAGAGAGTAGTCATAACTATGTCTTTTCCCCATAGGCCAGAGGGGGTTCCATGATGAGGGAGGGGCTCCCTGCTCTGCAGGGCGGAGGCAAGCCCTTCACCAAATGGAGGCGGCCCAGGCAGCAAGATGGCAGGATGGCTGACAGGAGTGTGATTTTCTTCCTGATTGTGATTGAGGTCTTTTGTCTCTGAACTTGGGCATTTGTTCTGAGTCGCCAACGGTACTCTGTGTGAGTGTGGATGTGAGGTATGGGTGAGTGGGTGTGGGTATGTGAGTGTGAATATGTGTGAATGGTACAGTATGTGTATGAGGGTGTGAGTGTGAGTATGAGAGTGTGTGTTAGTGTGTGACAGTGTGTTTGAGTGTGTGTTGTTAGAGTGTATGTGAGTGTGTGTTGTATGAGTGTGAGTGAGCATATTTTTGTGCTTATGAATGTGTGTGCATTGTGTGTGAGCAAGTGAATATGTTTTGTGTATGTGTGAGCACGTGTGTTGTGTGTGAATGATTATGAGTGTGTTTTGTGTGTGTATGTGTATAAGTGTGTGTGAGCATGTGTGTGTGTTTTGTGTGTGTATGTGTGTGAGCATGTCTGTATGAGTATGAGAGAGTGCATGTGAGCGTAGGGCTGGGGGATCCAGCAGTTGTCCCTGGACAGGAAGCGGAATAGAGAGGTGGATCTGCAGGTCTCACTGGGGCACCATACAGGCATGTCTGAACCCTGGGATCTCCTGCCAGCATCCTGGGCATCTCAGGCCTGGGGAAATGGGCTGGAGGAGGGAGCGCTCTGGATGAGAATAGCTCCAGGCCAGAGGAGAAACAGAGCTTCTCGGAGGAAATTCAGAGGTTTTTGGGAGAGGAGAAACATCCCGTTGAGTGGAGACTTTTAGAGGATCTGGGTCATGCTGGGAAATTAGTTTTTCCCAACATTCCATGGGGCTGGTTTCTCCATGTGGGTCTGAGGCAGCACAGTGGGATGATAGGGAGGAGTGGGTCAAGAAGGGTGGGATCTGGGTGGGAAGGCACATGGCGACATCTGCTAGCTTTCTCTCTTCTCATTTCAAATGGCTTCCCCAGGGACATTTTCTTTTGGCACCTCCAAAGGCCTCTAGTCTGTGTCAACCTTGAAGCTTTTTCCAAAATGGCCCCTTCTTAAAGAACTCCAGTAAGCAACCCCACCTTAAATGGGTGGAGACACATCTATGGAAACTACCTAATTAAACGGTCCCACCTACAATTGGGTGGGTCATATCCCCATGGAAACAACATAATCAAAAAGATCCCACCCAACAACATTGAATGAGGATTAAAGAACATGGCTTTTCTGAGTACACAACAGTTTCAAATCGGCACACGTATTTTCTAAAATGCCTAGAAGAGACATCGATTACATGGATGGGAGGGAGGAAATAAGTTTTCACCCTCATCTTGTGGCTGGGGAGCCTCTGGCTCAGGTAGGCAGAACAGATTGCCTGAGTGCCTCAGTGAGCAAGTGGCAGAGCCAAG
This sequence comes from Myrmecophaga tridactyla, assembly GCA_004026745.1. NCBI lineage: Eukaryota > Metazoa > Chordata > Mammalia > Pilosa > Myrmecophagidae > Myrmecophaga > Myrmecophaga tridactyla. Next base: position 11,972 of record PVIY010056932.1, read on the forward strand.
ATGTGTTTCCAGCTCCTCCAGCTCTGAGTCCTATGATTCTCTTTGGAGACATTGAAGATGCATGCCCTCCCTGTTCCATTTCCTTTCCCACCTTCCATTCGCCTCCCACCCCTGGAACTGGGTAACTACTGCAAGCCCAGGGAGATTTTGTGAGCTGGGGGAGTGGGACCCTCTGACTGGATCAGCTTCTGAAAGGCAGCTGCCCACTGCCATACCCAACCCACTCGGTTACTTCACCCCCAGCCAAGCCACTGGGCAGGAACTAGAAGCCACCTAATGCATGACGAGAGACTCTCTTCTCCTCCCTGGACCCCCAGCAAGCAGAGACCTCAGCCTCCTGTTTGGAGTGGGCTATTTCTAGTAAACCCAGGCCAGGAATTCCCAGACCCCTAAATCCCCAGTCTCTGCCCCCCATCCTCCGTGCTGAGTCTGCCCACCCCAAAAAGAGATGCACAGATGACTGCCTGGCTGGCTCCACTAGCTCCTCCAGCTCCCTACACTGTGGTTATCCCTGCCCACCTCAAACTTGCACTTTGGTTGATTTTCACCTGGATGTATGAGCTTTTATTTTTTCCAAGACAAGTCTCATTGAGCTGTTTCCTGTCCACATTTCCAGACCTGAGAATTCCCTGAGGGATGACCCTGTAGTTCTCACTGACGTTCATGAGCTCTCCCTGGGGAGCACCTCCTTTGAAGTCCACTTTAGGGCTGGTCACGCCCGTCCTCTGACTTCTTCAGAAGTTCTGAGGGGCCAGGACCCTCTGCCTAGCTCTGGGGTCCTCCCTCTCTCATATCTTGTATCTAGTCTTCCTATGGGTTGCTTGCCAACATTTCGGAATTGCAGGTGTCCAAACTGCCGATGTAGAATGCCTCATCACAGTGCTGGACAGGGAGGGCTGTTGCCCCTTAGTGCTTGTTCTAGTTTGCTAGCTGCGGGAATGCAATATACCAGAAACGGAATGGCTTTTAACAAGGGGAATTTAATGAGTTGCTAGTTTACAGTTCTAAGGCCGAGAAAATGTCCCAATTAAAACAAGTCTATAGAAATGTCCAATCAAAGGCATCCGGGAAAAGATAGATACCTTGGTTCAAGAAGGCCGATGAAGTTCAGGGTTTCTCTCTCATCTGGAAAG
>PVIY010056933.1:0-13104 GCA_004026745.1 Myrmecophaga tridactyla
AGTGATCAATGAAAGGGATCAGTAGGGGGTATGGCATGTAAAATTTTTTTTTTCTGTTTGTTATATTTTTCTGTTGTCTTTTTATTTCTTTTTCTGGTTTGATGCTAAGTTCTGGGAAATGATCATGATGATGAATATGCAACTATGTGATGATATTGTGAATTGCTGAGTGTATGTGTTGGGAATGTTTGTGTTTCTTTCTTGTAATTTTTTTTTTAATTAATAAAAATTTTTTTTAAAGTAACAATAAAAAAAACTAAACATATAAACAGCCAGGGGATGCATGGAGGTGCATGGAGTCTTTGCAGAAAAAAAGGAAACGTCTTCAGTTTGATTATGGTGGTAAAGTCATATCTATTTACTAAGCTTGGATTGAATGATGTGCAAATAAACTGGTTTAAAAATGAACAGACAGTAACAAGTGCTAGAGAAGAGGTGGAGAAAGGGATGTTCCTAGTCACTGTTGGTAGGGAAGCTAAGGGGGCAGCCCCTTGGAGGGAAGGGTGGTGGTTCCACTGGAGGCTAAGGGTGGGGTTGCCATGTGATCCTGTAACCCTGTTGCCAGGTATACTTGGAGGAACTGAGTGTGGGGACACAAATGGACATTTGTCCACTGGTATTTATGGTGGCAATATTCGTGATTCATAATGGATGGAGGTGATCTAAGGGTATAATGACTGAGGAATGGAAGGGGGAACTATGGTGTATACATACACTGGACGACTGAGTCACCCCAAGAAGGAATGAAGTTGGGAGGCATGCAACTGGGTGAATGAAACTTGAGGACAGTATGTTGAATGAAATGTCAGAAACAAAAAGACAAACATTATCATTATCATATAACCCCATCTATATGGACTAGCTATAATATACAAACTTGGAGAATTGAAGTTGAGAGCATGGGGTACCAGGTTGGGTTCTGTGCTGGTTTGAAGGGATTATATACCATTGAAAAGCCATGTTTTAATCCTGATCCATCTTGGGAAGCAGTTTTTCTTTTAATCCCTATTCAGGACTTTAGATTGGAGGCTTGATAAGATTATCTCCACTGAGATGTGACTCTACCTTTTCCAGGTGGGTCTTGATTAAAAATGAACAGTCAGAAACAAGTGCTAGAGAAAATGTGGAGAAAGGGATGTTCCTATTCACTGTTGGTGGGAAGCTAAGAGGGGCAGCCCCTTGGAGGGTAGGGTGGTGGTTCCACTGGAGGCGAAGGGTGGGGTTGTCATATTATCCTGTAACCCTGTTGCCAGGTATATACTTGGAGGAACTGAGTGTGGGGAATCCTTTTAAAGGGTAAACATTTTTGGAGAAAGCAAGAGAGCCTTGAGAGTCCTGGAGCCCATGCAGCCAGAGACCTTTGGAGATGAAGAAGAAATACGTCCCTGGGGACGTATTCATGAGACAAGAATCCTGGAGAGAAAGCTAGCAGATGTCACCATGTTCACCATGTGCCTTTCCAGTTGAGAGAGAATGTGAACTTCATTGGCCTTTCTTGAGTGAAGGTAACCTCTTCTTGTGCCTTAATTTGGACATTTTTATAGAGTTGCTTTAATTGGGAAATTTTCATGGCCTTAGAACTTTAAACTTGCAACTTATTAAATTCCACTTTTTAAAAGCTGCTCCATTTCTGGTGTATTGCATTCCAGCAGCTAGCAAAGTAGAACAGGGCCTATTGTGAAAGTTCCTAGATTATAAACCCCTACAGCAATCACATCTGTTCAGGAGTTGTAACTGTTATTTCTACATTCTGAGATACAGAGCTATTTGTGTATAACCTGGTTGGTCCCTGAAATTTGTGGCCCAGTAGCCTTTTTTCTTGAAGATGATTGTATAATGATTTAGCTTTTGCAAAGTGAATGTGTGATTGTGAAAACCTTGTTCTGAAGCTCCTTTTATCTAGGGTATGGACAGATGAGTAAAACATATGGATTAAAAATAAGTAAATAACAAGGGGAACCAATGTTAAAATAAATTGGGTAGATGGATGGAAATACTAGTGGTCAATGAGAGGGAGGGGTAAGAGGTATGGTATGTATGAGTTTTTTTCTTTTTCTTTTTTTTCTGGAGTGATGTAAATGTTCTGAGAAGTGATCATGGTGATGAACATACAACTATGTGATGATACTGTGAGCCACTGATTACACAGCAAGTAAGGAATGTTCATATGTTAAGAATGTTCATGCTGTATGTTGATTGGTTTTATTAGTAAAAATTTTTAAAAAGAAAAAAAAGTTATCACCCACAATTGGGTGGGTCACATCTCCATGGAAACAGTCAGAAGGCTCCCACCCAGCAATACTGAATGAGGATTAAAGGACATGGCTTTTCTGGGCTACACCACAGATTCAAATTGGCACAGATACCAAATTTCTATTTGGAATGATGGAGAAGTTTTGGCAATGAGTGGTGGTGATGGTTGCACGATATTGTGAATGTAATTAATACCACTGAAGGATACATTTCAAAATGGTTAAAATGGAAAATTGTATGTTATAAATGTTACACCAATAATTTTTTTTAATGAAGGAGGCATTAAGACATTCTCAAATACACAAAAACAGAGAATTTGTCACTAGGTGAACTTCCCTACGAAAAATATTTCAGGTTGAAATTAAAGGTCACTAGACAGTAACTTGAATATACATGAACAATAAAGGTAAATACATAAGCAAATATAAAAGTCAGTATTTGTACTGGTTTGAAAGGAAGTATGCCCCTAGAAAAGCCATGTTTTAATCTAAATCCCATTTCATAAAGGTAAACTAATCCCTATTCAATACTGTATGTTTGAAACTGTAATCAGATCATCTCCTTGGATGATGTGATTTAGTCAAGAGTGGTTGTTAAACTGGATTAGGTGGAGGTGTGTCGCCACCCATTTGGGTGGGTCTTGATTGGTTTATTGGAGTCCTATAAAAGAGGAAACATTTTGGAGAGAGAGTCAGAGAGAGCAGAGCAGAATGACATAGCCACGAGAAGCAGAGTCCACCGGCCAGTGGCCTTTGGAGATGAAGAAGGAAAACACCTCCCAGGGAGCTTCATGAAACAGGAAGTCAGGAGAAGAAGCTAGGAGATGATGCCGTGTTCACCATGTGCCCTTCCAGATGAGGGAGAAACTCTTTGTGTTCACCATGTGCCTTCTCATTTGAGAGAGAAACCCTGAACTTCATCGGCCTTCTTGAACCAAGGTATCTTTCCCTGGATGCCTTAGATCGAACATTTCTATAGACTTGTTTTAATTGGGACATTTTCTCGGCCTTAGAACTGTAAACTAGCAACTTATTAAATTCCCCTTTTTAAAAGCCATTCCATTTCTGGTATATTGCATTCCAACAGCTAGCAAACTAGAACAGTATTAATCTATTTTTTGTTTATAACTCCTCTTTTTTTTTCTGTATGATTTAAAAGACAGCTACATAAAACAACAATCACAAATCCATATAATTTTTTAAATTTATGTTTGGAGTTTTTCATTTTTAATATTTGGTTAAACAAAATACATCTTTTGTAAACAAACCCAGCACAAGGCCAACAAAAAAAAAGAAATAAAAGCCAGGAAAACAGAGCTTAGGTTTGTCCCTCACTGGACAGCAGGGTCAGGCCTGTTCCTTTCCTTAAAGGTGGGGGTTTTTGCCCTTGGGTGGCTGGCATGAGTCCCTGTTCCAAAGTACTAGAATTGGATATGAACAGAGAAACCAACCCTGAAACATTTAAGTGTCTTGGCATATCCCATTGGCTTACGGACTCCAGGTATATGGGAACTCCTCTGAAGTGCCATTTGCACAGGACAAACTAAGGTGGATTGGGTTTCTTCTCCTTAAGAAATGGCTTACTGTCGCTAACCGTGCCGGTGGACCCCAGGTCCTCCTTGGATCAGTCAGCAAGGTTGGCTGTGTCTTCTGACCGGTGGTGGGTGGAATGTCATTGTGCAGGAGGAAGGAGCTCCCTTTGGTGCCAAGCTGGTCTGGTGCAGAAAATGGTGCAGAAGAGATTGTGGCCAGTTGCTGGGAGGGTATAATGCAGTAGCCAATTGGTGGCCTGTTATTCAGCATAAAAAAAACGACCTTGTTGGATTGAAGATATATGTGCAGAAAAAGTGCTGATATAAACATGCACTCCAGTTGCAGTGGGGAGAAAGCTTCGACTTCATCCCCTATTTAAAATTGCTCGGGCGTGCCATGCAAACCCTGGGCTGGCTTTGCTGCTGGAGAGAAGTCTGGCCAGTGGGGCAGCTCTCAGACCTGCTAAGACCATTGAATCTGTAAGGGCTAGCCAGGTCATCCCTGCCACCCACGGGCCTTGAGGCAACTACAACCACTCCGCTGATATGCAGTGTGGTATGATACCTATTTCCCCTCTTCTCCCTCGCCCCCAAAGTTACAGGAGAAAAGTGGCCAACTATTTAATAGAGGTAGGGGGCAGGTCAAATCTCAGTTGCTTTGTAAAGGAAATCCCAGAAAGATGATAAACCCAGATCCTATAACATGATTCATATAACAATCCAACTTGAGGGATGTGCTTTTTGTCACTATATAACTCAGTCTCCAAACTAGGACTTCTACTGATTCCAGCTGCCTTTAAACTCACAGAACCTTATCTTCACAATACTTTCTTCACCCAATTCAGTCTCTAATGGAATTTGATCATGAAGGCAGACTTTTTTTTTTTTTTTTTTCTGATTTTGCCAGTGGGCCAACTGGGAAAATTGCCCTTTTGCCTTGCCTTTTGTTTCGAGCTTTCTAAATCAATGTAGTGAAATGGTAGGAACAAAAAAACAGTAAGACTTGTTGAAAACGAGCCACCCCATTCCTGCCCCAGTTTGGCTTTAGCCCTGTCCTCTTAGGTATCTTACTCGTCACACTAGAATATTGCAGGACTCAACCCACTTGGCTTAGACTATTACAGAACTTTTCATTATAAAACTCCAAGGATGGCCCTTAAAAGGAGGGACAAATCTATATCAATTGGCACGTAAAAGATGTAACTTGTGACAAAACAACATAGAGGTGGCAGACAGAACTAATGAGGAGGAAAGTTTTTACATACTATTGACACTAAGTTGGTGTGCTGGTATGAAAGGATGTGTGTCCCCTAGAAAAGCCATGTTTTAATCAAAATCCCATTTCATAAAGGCAGAAAAATCCCTATTCAATACTGTATGTTTGAAACTGTAATCAGATCATCTCCCAAGAGTGGTTGTTAAACTGGATTAGGTGATGACATGTCTCCACCCATTTGGGTGGTCTTGGTAAGTTTCTGGAGTCCTATAAAAGAGAGAACATTTTGGAGAATGAAGAGATTCAGAGAGAGAGCAGAACGACATAGCCATGAGAAGCAGAGTCCTCCAGCCAGCAACCTTTGGAGATGAAGAAGGAAAATGCCTCCTGGGGAGCTTCATGAAACAGGAAGCCAGGAGAAGAAGCTAGCAGATGACGCCATGCTTGCCATGTGCCCTTCCAGATAAGAGAGGAACCCTGACCGTGTTCACCACATGCCTTCTCACTTGAGAGAGAAACCCTGAACTTCATCAGCCTTCTTGATGCCTTTGATTGGACATTTCTATAGACTCATTTTAACTGGGACATTTTCTCGGCTTAGAACTGTAAACTAGCAACTCATTAAATTCCCCTTTTTAAAAGCCATTCTGTTTCTGGTATATTGCATTCCGGCAGCTAGGAAACTAGAACAGTTGGCATTAATTCAAACTATGTTATTATAAATTAAGATGCTAATTGTAGAAATGCTAGTGATCAATGAATGGGAGGGGTAAGGGGTATAATATATATGAATTTTTTTCAGTTTTCTTTTGATTTCTTTTTCTGAATTGATCCAAATGTTCTAAGAAATGATCATGGTGCTGAATATAGAACTATGTGATGATAAAAGTAAGTAAATAAATATATATTTTTAAAAGATGTTCATTGTAATCTCAGGTCAACCACAAAGAAAATAACTATATATATATATATATATATATATAAGAAAATTAAAAGGGTGTTATGCATTGACTTATTCCTAATCTGCCATTTCTCTGAACGTGATATTATTTGGTGACATCTTTGTTAAGAGGTCCAACTGGATTAGGGTGGTCCTAATCCAATATGTCTGGTGTTTTATATAAAGAGGGAAATTTGGATACAGAGACAGACACAAGAGATAAGACAGTCATGTGAAAATAGAAATAGAGATGGGAGTTATGCTGCTGCAAGCCAAAGAATGCCTGGGGCCACCAGAAGCCAGGAGAGTGGCACAGAACAGATTCTTCCCTGAAGCCTTCAGATGGAGCACGTCCTGGCCAGCACCTTGATTGTGAACTTCTAGCTTCTAGAACAGTGAGACAGTAAATTCTGTGGTTTTAAACCACCTAGTTAGCTGTACTTCCTTATGGCAGCCCTTGGAAACTGGATAAAGGCAATTAAAATGGCACACTGGAAAATATCTACCTAACACAAAAGAAGGCAGTAAGAGAGGAAGTGAGGAACAAAAAAGATATAAGGTATACGGGAAACAAACAATAACTACTTATCAGTAGTTATCAGTAATTACATTAAATATAAATTGATTAAACCCTCCAGTTAAAAGGCAGATATTGGCAGTATGGATTTTAACACTCCAACATGATCCAGCTATATGCTATCTAGAAGAGCATCATTTTAGACCCAAAGGCACAAATAGGTTGAAAGTGAGTGGATGGAAAGATATATTCTATGTAAATAGTAGCCAAAAGAGAGCTTCAGTGATGATACTAACATCAGATAAAATAGACTTTTAGGCAAAAATTGTTATAAAAAACAAAGAAGACCATAAAAGGGTCAATCCATTAAGAAGATATAATAATTATAAACATATATGTACCTAACTACAGAGCCGCAAAATATATGAAGTAAAAACTGACAGAATTGAAGGGAGAAATACAGTTCAACGACAATAGTTGGAGACTTCAACACCCCACATATGATAATAGATTTAAAAAAAACTACACAAAAGACAAACAAAGGTTTGAACAACACCATAAGCAAACTAGATGTAAAAGACATTTATAGAACACTCCACCCAACAACAGCAGAATACACATTATTTTTTTCTTTTTTTTTAAGATGAAGATGTCTATGAAATGGTCATTTGTTAACTCGTTCTCTTTTATGGCAGCTTAATTAAGATATACCATACAATTCATCCATTTAAAGTGTACAATTCAATGGTTTTAGTATATTCTCATGGTTGCACAAAGAATTTACATTCTTGCAAAGCACAGGTGGAACATTTTCCAGGATGGACCATCTGCTAAGCCATAAAACAAATTTTGATACATTTAAAAAGGTTGAAATCATACAAAGTCTCTTTTCTGACCACAATGGAATGAAATTAGAAATTAGAATGAGAAGTAAAACTGGGAAATTCACAAATATGGGGAAATTAAACAACCCACTCTTCAACAATGGGTCAAAGAAGTCACAAGGGAAATTAGACTATAATTTGAGATGAATTAAAACAAAGCTTAACATACACCTAATTTATGGGATGCAGTGAAAATAGTGCTCAGAGGGAAATTTATAGTGACAAAAGTACACATTACACCTGCAACTTCTCTAAGTAAAAAGGGACTTGTAAAAGTCTACATTAAAAGATAAGAAATATATCAAACCAATAATCTAACTTCCCACCTAAAGGAACTACATAAAGAAGAGCAGAGTAAAACCAAAGCTATTTGAAATAGAGAATAGAAAACAATAGAGAAAAGAACTGAAAACAAAAGCTGGTTCTTTGAAAAGGCCAACAAAATTGACAAAATTTAGCTAGACTAACAACAACAACAACAACAAAAAGCAGAGAAGATACAAATTACTAAAGCTGGAAATGAAACTAGACTCATTTCAACTGAACTTATAGAAATAAAAAAGGATTATAAGAGAATACTGAGAACAACTGCATGCCAACAAATTAAGCAACCTAGATGAAAATGGAGAAATTCCTAGAAATACGCAAGCTACTGACACTGATTTAAAAAGAAATAGAAAATCTGAGACCTATAACAAGTAGAGAGATTGAATTGGTTACGAAAAAACATCCAACAAAGAAAAGCCCAGGAGCAGATGGCTTCACTAGTGAATTTTATCTGATGTTTCAAGAAGAATTATACCAATCCTTCTCAAACTCTTAAAGAAATAGAGGCAGAGAGAACACCCACAACTCATCCTGTGAAGCCACTATTAGCCTGGTACCAAAGCTAGAAAAAGATATCAAGAGGAAAGAAAAATACAAACCAATATCCCTTATGAATACAACACAAAAATCCTCAATAAAAATACTAATAAATCATATTCAGCAACTTATATAAAGGATCTACATCATGACCAAGGGGGATTTATCCTAGTAATGCAAGGGTGAGTCAGTGTATGAAAATCAATGTAACATACCACACTAACACATTGAAGGAAAAAAAGTATGATCATCTCAGTTGATGCAGAAAAAGCATTTGACATAATCCAATACCCTTTTGTGCCAAAAAAAAAAAAAAACACTCAGCAATCTAGACACAGAAGGGAACTTCATCAACCAGACAGAGCATTTATGAAAAACCCACAGCTGACATCACACTTAGTGGTGAAAGACTGAAAGGATGAATGCACTTGCCACTTTTATTTAATATGGTTGTAGAAGTTCAATGAAAGAATCTGGAAGTTTCCTGCCAGGTTGGTTAGGCAGGAAAAACAAATAAAAGGCATCCAAATTGGAAAGAAAGAAGTAAAACTATCTCTATTAACAAATGACATATTCTTAAATATAGACGAGTCCTGAAGAATTCACACACAAAAAAATTATTAGAGCAAATAAGTACATTCAGCAAAGCTGTACATAAGATCAACATGGAAAAGTCAATTGTAGGGGGCGGGCCATGGTGGCTCAATGGCAGAGTTCTTGCCTGCCATGCCGGAGACCTGGGTGTGATTCCTGATGCCTGCCCATGCAAAAAAAAAAGTCAATTGTATTTCTGTATACTAACAATGAATGATCTGAAAATGAAATTAGAAGACTATTTAATTTAAAATAGAATAAACTATTTAGGAATAAATTTAACCAAAGACATACCAGACTTATACACTGAAAACCACAAAACAATGTTGAAATTTAAAAGACCTAAATAAATGGAAAGACATTCCATATTCATGAATTGGAAGACAATATAATTAAGATGCCAATAATCACCAAATTGATCTATGAACTCAATGTTATCCCTATAAGGGCTTTTTTTTTTTTTTTAACATAAATGGGCAAGCTGACCCTAAAATTCACATGGAATTTCAAGGGACCCCAAATAGCCAAAACAACCTAGACAAAGAAGAACAAAGTTGAAACACACACATTTACTGATTTCAGAACTTACTACAAAGTTACAAAATCAAAAACAGCCTGGTACTTGCTTAAGGATAGACACAAAGATCAATGATGTAGAATTGAGAGTCTAGAAATAAACCCATGTGTCTATAGGTTAATTTATTTTCAACAAGTGTGCCAAGACCATTTAATGGGGGAAAGAACAGTTTTTTCAACACGTGGCACTCGGACAACTAGATAAACACATGTAAAAGAATTAAGTCGGACCTTTACATCACACCATAAACAAAAACCAACTCAAAATGGATCAAAGATACATCTGACCTAAAACTATAAAACTCTTAGGAGAAAACAGGAGTAAATCTTAATGACCTTAGATTTGGTGATGGTTTCTTAGATATGGCACCAAAAGTACAAGCAACAAAAGAAAAATTAGATTGGACTTCCTCAAAACTAAAAACTTTTATACATTAAAAGACACTATCAAGAAAGCAAAAAGATAACCCACAGAATGGGAGAAAATATTTACAAATCATTCATCCAATAAGGTTCTGGTATCCAGAATATATAAAGAACTTTTTCGACTCAAGAACAAAAAGACAAACAACCTAATTTTAAAATGGGCAAAGGACTTGAATAGACATTTTTCCAATGAGAGTATAGAAACAACCAATAATAAATTTAAAAAAATGCCCAACTTCATTTGTCATGAGAGTAATGCAAATAAAAACCATAAGATAACCACTTCATATCCACTAGGATAGCCATAATTAAAAAAGAAAAAAGGTGTAGGTAAGGATGTGGAGAAATATGAATCCTTATACACTGCTGATGGAAGTGGAAAATGGAAGACAATTTGGTGGTTCCTCAAAAAGATAGCCATAGAAATACCAGATGACCCAGCAATTTCACTCCTAGTTATATACCTAAGCAAACTGAAAACAGATGTTCAACCAAAAACTTGTACACAAATGTTCATAGCAGCATTATTCCCATTAGCCAAAAGGTGGAAACAATTCAGTTGTCCATCAATGGATGAACGGATAAACAAAATGTAGTATATCTATACAATGGAGGATTGTTTAGCCATAAAAAGGAATGAAGTTCTGATACCTGCTGCAAGGCAGAACCTTGAAAACGTTAGGCTAAGTGAAAGTCACAAAAGGCCACTTATTGTCTGACCCCATTTATATGAAACGTCCAAAGTAGGTGTCATGGTCAGGTTCATGTGTCAACTTGGCCAAGTGGTGGTACCTGTTTGTCTGTTTGGGCAGGTGCTGGCCTGTCTGTTGCAATGAGGACATTTCATAGAATTAAATCATGATCATGTTAGCTGCATCCACAGCTGATTCCATTTGTAATCAGCCAAACGGGCATGTCTTCTGCAACGAGTGATGCTTAATCTAATTACGGGAAGCCTTTCACGGAGGATTCAGAAGAGACAGGCTCTTCCTGCTTCGGCTGGCGAGCCTCTCCTGTGGAGTCCGTCCAGACCCTCCATCGGAATCGTGGGCTTCACAGCCTGCCCTGTGGATTTTGGACTCTGCATTCCCATGGTTACGTGAGTCACTTTTATAAATTTTATATTTGCAAGTGTTCCCTGTTGATTCAGTTTCTCTAGAGAACCCTAACTAATCCAGTAGACAACTCCATAGAGACAGAAACTCATTGATGAATGCAAGAGCTGGAGCACAGCTGGAATTGGAGAGCAACTGAACAAAGGGTACGGGTTTCACTTCCGGTGATGAAAATATTCTGGAATTAGGGAGTGATGATGGCTCAGTGTATGAAAAGACACTAATCAGTATACCATAAAATGGTTAAAATGGGGAAATTTATGGTTTGTGAATTCTACCTCAATATTATACCTCAATATCATAAAAAATAAATAAAGACCAAAGGAAGGAATATATCAAAATGGTCACCTTTGGTAATTTTTTTTTCACTGCTCCGTATTTTCCTAATTGTTTGCAATAGCAGCTATTACTTTTGCCATAGAAACCAAGATAAACTTAAATCTCTATTGTCATTGTGTAAAGCAATGCCTCAAACTTTAATGTGTACCCGAATTTCCTAGGGATCTTGTTAAAATACAGACTCTGCTGGTGGGCATGTATAATGGTGCAGCCACTATGGAAGACTGTTTGGCGGTTCCTTAGGAAGCTAAATATCGAGTTGCCCTATGACCTGACAATAGCACTACTTGGTATATACCCAGAAGAGTTGAAAGCAATGACACAAACAGACATTTGCACACCGATGTTCATAGCAGCATTATTCACAATCTCCAAAAGATGGAAACAAACCAAATGCCCATCAACAGATGAGTGGATCAACAAAATGTAGTATATGGATATGATGGAATATTATGCAGCAGCAAGACAAAATGACGTCCTGAAGCACAGGACAAGATGAATGAGCCTACAGGACATAATGCTGAGTGAAATTAGCCAGACCCAAAAGGACAGATACTTAATGATTCCACTTTTATGACCAGCATAAAGATATAATACAGAATATAAGGGACTTGGAGATACATAGAAGCTAGAAATGGGTAAACCATTAGCTAATGAGGTTGAACTCCAATGTAAGGGAATAGATAGGAGTGAAGGTGATTCTCTAGTGGGTTTAGAAGTAATATTACCATATTGAAGATGAACAAGATTGAAAGGGGTTGTATAGACCTACATATCCCACTGAATCACACTAAAAATATGAAGGAGCTCTCATAAGGATTACTTCAAACATATGATTCTTGTATAAAGAGTGTTTAAGTCCAGGGTACAGGTGGAAAACTGCTGTTGCATGCTATGAGCTGTGTCCAAAAGGAAACCATCCAGCACTACCACAGCAACAGCAGAGGTGAATTATGAGGTGAGGGACAAGAGTTAAGAGGAGGTTTAGATTTCCTATTTGGTGAGAGTGTGTTTATTGGTTTTCTGTGTCTTAGGAACAATGAAATTATCTAAAATCGAGAATGTTTATGGACAGTGGACTTTGGGCTCTCTACGTGATGCCCAATGAATGCAGGTGGCTGAAGGATGCACGAATGGAGAAGTAGATTGGCAAACAATGGTGTATACTTATGAATGAAGGCTGTGCTGCTACAAAAAGGAACAAAGTCATGAGGCATGCAATGATGTGAATGAATATGTGGGACATTTGGTGAGACAAAATAAGCCAGAAATAAAAGAACAAGAATGGTATGGTCACCTTTAGAAAATGCTTTTAAGAAAACAGGGACTAAGGGAGGGGCCAAGATGGCGGCTTAGCAATGTGCGCATTTTAGTTCGTCCTCCAGAACAACTACTAGATAACCAGAAACAGTACAGAACAGCTCCCGGAACCACGATAGTGACAGGAAACACAGCGTGCCCAGGTCTGGAGCAGCTAGACCGCTGGCAAGTCTCCAGAACCGTGAGTTCCCCAAGCCGCGGAGGCCGGTGCCCAGCGCCCCTCCCCGATAGTCGGCTTCTGGGAGGGAAAGGAAAGAGTAGCGGGGACTGAGTCCAACCAAGCGCCAATTGCGGCATTAATAAACAAATTCTGATTACTAAAAATAGGCCCCCAGCTCACGCGAAACTGGGCAAGTCAGAAGTCGCTTATTGGGCTAACCGAAAAAGAGGAAAGGGGACAAAACAGGGGTTTTCGTGGCTGTTTCTACGGAGACTTGGCAGCCTCTGGATTCAGCGGCGGGACTTCTCGGGCTGCAACTGCCCCACGCATAGGCAGAAACAGACTGCTTTCAGGGCTGTCTCCCACATG
>PVIY010056934.1:0-13102 GCA_004026745.1 Myrmecophaga tridactyla
CATTTATCGAACAACTACTGTGTGTCAAGGATCTTTTAAGTTCCACAATAGCCCCACAGGGTTTATATTGTCACCCTGTACAGATGATGAAACAACAGCTTTAAAGAGGTTAAGGGACCTGTGCAGAATCACGACGTGCAAATGCTGCCTTTTGATAGGTTCACATTTATGAGTTAGAAGACATGGGTCAATGAAGACATAGAAAAAAGGATTATGGAGAAAATATTTGCAGAATCATGCACCTGCCACAGCAGGAATTCTGAAATGCACTGGGGGCAGAGCAGGAGCATCAGGAAAATGAATCATCTGTCTGGAAACTCTTACAATTACGTGAGGATGAATGAATGAATAAGTATACTTTAGAATCTCATTATGAGATTTTTTTCTTTTACTGAACCAATATTTTAGTTTCTAAATTGTAATCCATTTATAGCTCATCTTAAGCTTTTCTTCTTGATCATTTCTTGATACCTTGGGAAATTCTTTGTAGATAAACCATATTCATTAACCTTTATATTCAAAATAAAAATGAGAGAGGAATTTTAACTTTATTTTTAAGTGAACAAAAGGAGCTATTCATCAACAGAAACACAGGTTTGTGATTTTGTGTTTCATAGAAAGATTGAGTTAGTATCATGACACTGGTTAAATGAAAAATAACTTTGGTCACAGAAATTGCATCTTGAATGCAGCACAGTGTCATCTAAAATACATGGCAAGACATTAAATTAAACATATTAGAATGTATAGATTTGAGTAGCATAGAATAGATTTACAGAGTAGAACTCCCTTAGAAAGGCATGCAAGAAAAATCATTTGTTTAAATAAGTAGTCACTTCCCATTCAAAGTCAATTACTTCTAGATATGCGCAAAAGAAATAAAATGCTCAAATGATATAAAGTGTGTGACAAGTTTCATTTAACCAGTTGATTTCAAGTTTTGGAAAGGTGGGTGATGAAACTTCAATTCTCAGAGCATATTACAGAATTCATGTGATCACTAGAGTAGAGAGAATGATATTTTTTAATGTTTAGGAAGCACTCGAGTAAACCAAATATATATTGTCCATGAAGTGACCAGAGGTATTATTCACACAGCCACATTTTACCCTTGTGATAATTTAAAATGAATTTTATGGAAAACAAATACTCCTGTATCCTCACCACCTAAATTTATTTATACAAAGAAGCCCTTTCTGTATCAGGTTCTCAGAAACTGTGCTTTAGGTTATTTGGCAGTTGGGGCCATAAGTATCAAAAGATTTCCTACAGAAAAGATAGTGCTCAGAAAACAAATTGGTGGAAATTGGTTCTTATAAAGTAAAACTTACTTTGTTTTTTAATTAAATTTGACTTTCCCACCTATTTTTTTAAATGAGCTAGCAAATATTTTTGATGAAACCCTATAGCCTGGGCTTGATGTCATACCTCAAAAATTCACAGTAATCCCTTTGCTCACCCAAACCAGTTATAGTTATGAAGTATTTTTCAATTTGTAGACCCCACTAGGTAGGTAGAGATTCATTTTTGTGGAGCCCAAAATATGAGTATTGTTAATTATTTTAAACTAGCTTTTAACATGCTAAGTGGCTTTTCTTTTATAAAGGTATTAATTAACAATAATCATTATATTATTTCTGTGTCTTTGATTATATTTGGGGGATAAAAAGCAATAGGAAGAGTCTTGTCTGGTGGGGTAATAGTGATTCATTAAATGTTCTTATGAGACTGCTTCTGAAGAAGCTACTGTGACAGTGACATCAGGACAACCGTCATGTTTATTTCCTAACAAGAAGTTGGTGGTGAACCATAGCAGAAATAAACTTAGTTCAGCAAGCATTTATTGTCAGTTCTTGGCCTTTGAGCCTACAGGGCTCTGGGAGTCTGAGGTATGAGATACCTGTCCTCATACAAATTAAAATCCTTTTATGGAAAGGATATTTACACAAAATTAAAATTTGGGAATATAGGATAGTGACTGATTAAAGGTCACTATCTTAATAAACATAGATAATGGGTATATTAGATATGTGAAAGAAGACAAGGTCAGTGTGCTATGAGGGAGGTTTCACAGAAGAAACATTGGCACTAAAGTTTGAGCAGACTGATGTTTTTTACTTGGAGATTACTTTTCATGGGAAGAAAAGAATGAATAAAGGTACTGTTGGGTTCAGGGAACAGACAGATTTGGATGAATGGTTATAAAATAGAAAGAAAGGGGTCAGATTTTGGTGAGACTTGAATTCTATGCTTGGAAGTGGATTTCACTGGAAACCCCTGAAGACAGTGTCTTCTCAACTGATGTTTTAAGGAAGATGATCCAGGGTGGATTATGGCAGAGCTGAGAAACAATAAAATGACATAATAAGGAGGCTCATGTACCTGTCTAGAGATGAAATAGTCTGAACGGGAACAGTGTTGTTGGGCAAGAGAAGGAAAAGAGAACGTATAAGTGAGCTGACTTGGAGACAACTCCCAGGAGTTAGGCCTGAGTCCCTGAAAAAGCAAATATGGCAGTTGGGAGGAGCAGGGTGGAAAGATATTTTAATTTTTGAATGTTTTAAATTGAAAGTATTATAAGGGCAATAAAGTAGAAATTTCTATAATGGATTTGATAGGAGTTGAAAGTAGATATTTTCAGCACTGAAGTGAGATGATGATCATGATTCTAAGAATAGGAGATTAACAGCTGGGTTAAATCAGAAGAAAGGTTAACAAGATACTGCTTTTACTATAAAACATGGTAATAAGCACAGTGAGGTTAAAATTTGACACTAGGCTCAATATCAGATATAGAATAGTAATAAATAACATCAAGAATACTATAAAAGTAGTTAGCATTTTTC
Organism: Myrmecophaga tridactyla; assembly: GCA_004026745.1. Lineage (NCBI taxonomy): Eukaryota > Metazoa > Chordata > Mammalia > Pilosa > Myrmecophagidae > Myrmecophaga > Myrmecophaga tridactyla. Next base: position 2,847 of record PVIY010056934.1, read on the forward strand.
AAGTTTTGATCATACACTAGGTACTAAATTCTAAACCTTACTTTTTAAATGAATTACTTACTTAGTCTTTGTTACAACCCTATGTGATGGGCCCATAAAGTGACTCAGCTAATAATTGATGGAGCTAGGAGTTAGGATTTGAACCCAAATAACCTGGCTTTAAAGCCTGTACTCTTCGTATCCTGCAAAATAAAACTGCATTTGTATACTGTAACATGGATGAATAAAGGACCTTTAAAGAACCTGTGGTTAATTAATATAATTATTCTGTCTTAAACTTTCTTCTCAGTCCTATTTGTTTCCTTTCTTCTTCATTCGTTTCCTTTCTTGTTCATTCTGTTTCCTCCTTGTTTACATTTGTAACATTTAGCATTATAAATTTGTGAAGTTCTTTGTATTGTGCCTTAAGTTCCTTGGCAGCAGTGTACTTTATAAACTTTACTAATGTATCTATAAATCTGAGAATCTATATTGAATATATTGACATGCTACAACATTTGCTTATAATAAGTACATACCAATAGTCTTCTATTAAGACTACTGATGTGCTATGAAATGGTAAACCTTTCACTGTATTTATTTAAGAAATATTGCTTTACTTCCAAATTCAACCTAAACATACATTTTAGAAGTGAAAAAATTGCATAGGATGAGTTAGGACAATCTGTATTCTTATATGCGCTGTACTAAATGGTGTGGGAAGGTACAGAGAGAATAGATAGCTGTTTTAGGGGAGTGCAGACTTTGTGTGGAGAGACAAAAATGCCCTCAAAAGAATTTGATGGAGAAGCATCATTTAAATAATGGTAGTACAAGCTATTGAAGGAAGAGCTGAAAGTTGCTGAAAACTTCCTGGAAATGCTGTGATTTTGAGAAGCTGGCCTTAAAGAAAGCGACACCAGTGTTTGGGTGAAGAGGACAGGAAAGCTTATTGTGTATAAAATAGATTAATCTGGCTAAGGGGTAGAGGAGCAATAAATGCTTAATGAAATAGAAGTTTGGAGTATAGTGAGAGGTGTCAATGGAATGCTTTGAAGAACAAGCCAAGGTTTTGTTGTTACGAGTGTTTTTCTTTAAATAAACTAGGTTGACCCTATCATCTCATTGGAAACCATACTTCAACAGTATGGTAATCATCTTCATATATGGAAGGTCTTTCTTTGTAATGGGAATTTAAATGTACTCTCTCCAGAGAGTGAAATTGGCCAATGAAAAGAAGTGGCATGCAAATGTTTTTTCCCTTTGGTTCATTATAGTTAAAAAAAAGAAAGAAAAAAATGATTTGACAGTCTGTAAATATAATGGCTGCTTTGCAAATCTTTCTTTGGCAGGGATATGATAGGCTAAATTTCTGTTGATAATGAATGTGTTGGATGTGCTAAGATCATTTCCACCTTGAAATTTTAAGACTTTGGTGAAATGTTTAGAAGAGAAACTAGTGTTGAAATACTTAGCTAGAAGACTGTTCCAAACTCAAGTGTGTGATGTGAAAATCGAGCTGAGCATAAATATAGGAAACATTGTTAGGAAATAATTGGCAGGCATTGTGGATGGATATATGAGTGATACAGCTAGGGGGAGTAATTACTTCAGGGGACCTGTTCTTAGCTAATTGGGGATGGCAGTGCCTTAATGAGAAGGAGGTACCATCTGGTGGAAGAAACCCAGGGATTGAGATCAGGTGACTCTAGGATTCCATGTGTAACACATCTACCATTTTGAAGTGGTGGGTAAGTCATTTAACCTCACTGAGGTTATATGAAATTTGGGTATTGGACTAGATATTCTCTGTAGTGTCTCATAATTTAATGAAATCAAGAATAAGTGGGAGAGGCATGAAGGTACAGCTTGAGTCATTTACTAATGAAAGGATATTAGTTGGGCAGGACAGAATTTAAAATTTTAAGGTTATTATTTTTTTTCAAGAGATCATGCACAATTAAATTCATAGAAGAAACAAAAGGAAGAATAAGAGTCCTGGGTTCAGCCAGGAATGTGTTGTCAGTAAGAAGACCTGACTGTAGGAGTTGCTTTTTCTTGAAAACAGGTGTGTGTCTTTCTTATAAGAGCATTTATTGCATATACAACTATGAATAATATGCCCCAAGGTAACTACTTAATTGACAGTCTTGTGAAAACTTTAGTATGCTGCCCATGTAAGGAAGTGAGGTTTCAGAAAGATGCTACAGACTAATAGCTGAACTGTAGAATATTTGTTGTCCTTTCTGTTTGTCCATTTTTATGTTTGTTTCTGTGAGGTTTTGTTTGATGGCCTGTCTTTTTGAACAGCTACTTCTCTGTGTAATATAACATCCATATTCAATTTTTAGTCTAAGCCTTCATTGTATTACTCTGTCGGTCCAAGTATCCAGGAAGGCCAGTGCTCATATGCTAGGGAAGCAATGGTGAGTGGCTTAGTGATTGGAATATCTACCCTTGCTTGGCTTTGATGCTTTCATTCACTGGTTGTAGTATTTTGTTTCTCACTGTTGATAATGAGGTTTATCTTCAAGGCATCTCAGAATTCAAAAGATATACCTCAGCTATTTCTGTGTCTTTAAGCAATATTAAAAAGAAAAGAAAAATCAAACCCAAATTTTAAATTAATAGTGCTATGCATGTAGTATGGTCTGGAAAATGTGAAGTTACAGAAACGTACTTTTTTTGTTCTGCAGTGTTTCTCTGTAGTCATATGTATAACTTCATTTAATGGAGTTCATACAAGGAAACCGTATTTTAGGTATCTGTTACTGCAGTAGGTCCAAGTGGGAACTCTGCTACTCAGTGTTGACTTCTCATACCCCAGTCAATAGGCTGTTTGTAATTTTAAAAATGTTTTATGATTTCAGGCTTTGACAAAGTTCTTGAAATGTGTTAATTGGGATCTACCCCAGGAGGCCAAACAAGCATTGGAGCTTCTGGGAAAATGGAAGCCAATGGATGTAGAAGATTCCTTGGAGCTGTTATCCTCTCATTACACCAATCAAACAGTGAGGCGTTATGCTGTTGCCCGGTTGCAGCAGGCAGATGATGAGGTACGTATGTTATTATTCATTACTCCTCTGGAGCCTGATCATCAGACATACTCTCCCTTTGTCTCTTTGTGTGTGTGTGTGTGTGTGTGTGTTTGGGGAGAGAGAGAGAGAGAGAGATTGCTTTTTAGAAGGGAGGAAGATGTAGTATGTGTCTTTTCAAAAGTAAAATTAAAATATTCCTCCAAGGAGTCCTCTGTGAAATGAAAATTATTTCCTGATTTGTTACGTGATAGGACAATGTCTCCCAAGACATTTACGTGGCAGCAGAGCTTGTATTACTCTGTCTGTACAAAAAGGAATTCTAATGAAAAATGGTTTAATGCAATATCAGCTAGGGAATAATTCACATCCTCTGTATCAGCCAATAAACAATTAGCCACATTTAATTGTAGACATGCAAAGCCCATGGGGCCTTTGAAGGATAGAGGTGCTTGGTCATTCTAAACTTTTAAATGCTGACAATTATGTGTGTATGTAGATTATCCAAAGGTGGTTTAGAATCCTCTGGAAAGTAAAGACCTCACATTTCATGGTGGCTTTTTTAGTTATGTGTAAGGCCACCAGAGAATGAGGAGCACATCTGTGTTAATACAAAGCATTGCTAGATTTTTTATTTTAGTAATTCCTAATGGATAGACTAATCCAGTGTTTCTTACAATTCTTATTTTTATAGCGTGAATGGGTTCTCAAAATTGACCCCATAGAGCAATTGTTTGTTGTCAAAGACCTTTTTTAAAAATAGTGAGATCATTTTTAAATGTTTTTTTTAATTGTGAAATATATATACAAAAACAATAAATTTCCAGGTACATTTTAACAAGTAGTTATCGAGCAGATTTTCAAATTTGATATGGGTTACAATTCCACAATTTTTGAATTTGTAATGGTAAGTGAGTTTCTAGAAGCAAAATGAAGTATTTATTTTAAAAAGTTGATATTTATGAATATGTGGTTAATTATGGTAAAATTTAAATGTTAAAGTAAATAGTGTAGTGAACCCTCACATATTTCACTCCTCTTCATGAGTTGCCAATTTATAGCCTATCTTGTTTCATCTGTAGTATCCCTACCTCCACTAGGTTGTTTTAAAGCAAATTTCAAATATCATACAATTTTATCTGAATAGGGTTATCTTCACTCTCTTTTCAAGAAGCAATTTTTTAAAATCTTTTTTTATTGATATATATTCAAAGTAACATGCAGTCATCCAAAGTGTACAATCAATGGCTTATAATATCATCATGTAGCTGTGCATTTATTATCACAACTTTTTCTTTTTTTGTGAAAAATAACATATATACAAAAAAGCAATAAATTTTAAAGCACATCATAGCAATCAGTTGTAGAACAGATTTCAGGGTTTAGTATGGGTTACAATTCCACAATTTTAGGTTTTTACTTCTAGCTGCTCTAAGATACCGGAGACTAAAAGAAATATCAATATAATGATTCAGCAATCATACTCATTTGTTAAACCCTACCTTCTCTGTGTAACTTCACCATCACCTTTGATCTTTCTCCCAGTCTTTAGGGCTATTGGCTATACCTATTCTAACTTTTCATGTTGGAAGAGACTGTTGATAATATGGGATAGGGGGATGGAACTAGGTGATGTTCTGAAAGGGCTGGCTACTCTGCATTTCAGGGCTTATCTGGTCCATGGACCCATTTGGAAGTTGTAGGTTTCTGAAAAGTTACCCTAGTGCATGGAACCTTCATAGAATCTTATATAACATCCTAGGTGCTGTGTAGGATTGGCAGGAATGGTTTTGGTTGGGGGTTGGCAAGCTGTATTAGGTAGCAATGTCTAGCCGAACCTACAGTGCAGCCTCTCAGCTATTTGAACTCTCTCAGCCACTGATAGTTCATTTGGTACACCTCTTTTCCCCATGTGAATGATAATAACTGCTACAGCACTTGGTATTTGCTGTACTTAGTACTTAGGAGGAAAAAATTATGTGGGTAAAGTTTTGAAATATTACTATACATATATAAGGAGATTATTTATTTTTATTCTGTAAAATTTCATACCTAAAGCTTTCATGTTGTGTATTTCATGGCTAATTGATTAAAATGTCTACTTACCTTTACTTTATCTGTGAAGTACAGTATCTGCGGTATTATAAACTTCAAATCTTTTCTGGTATCGTCATAGATAAGAGAATCATATAGCATTGAAAGATAAATCAAAAGTCACTTTGTTTAAATATCCACATCTTGGAAAACTTGAATGAAAGATATTCTGTTTTGTGTTTGACATTTAGTCCAGGTTCTTGAATGTGTCACATTCTCTCCACTAGCCATGTCTTTGCATGTGTTACTCCATGGACCTGGAGGAATGTTTGTCCTCTCCTATTCATCTTTCAAGCCGTAGCTTAGACATCTCCACAGCTAGGAAACTTTTCTGAACCACCCTAGGATATAATCAGCATTTTTGTTCGTTTCTTTCTTGCTCCCACAGCTTTTTTCAAATTTTTTTTTTTTTAATTTTTATTGTATAATATAACATACATAGAAGCAAAGAAATAATTTTCAAAGCACTCTTCAACAAGTAGTTACAGGACAGATCCCAGAGTTTGTCATGGACTACCATATGATCGTCTCATATTTTTCTTTCCAACTGCTCCAGAATATAGGAGGCTGGAAGGGCTTAAATATTTTTTATCACAATTGACTTTTTTTCCTTCTTTTTTTGTGAAAAATAACATATATGCAAAAAAGCTATAGGTTTCAAAGTACAGCAGCACAGTTAGTTGTGGAATGTATTTCAGAGTTTGACATGGGTTACAGTTCCACAATTTTAGGTTTTTACTTCTAGCTCTCCTAAAATATTGGAGACTTAAAGAGATATCAATTTAATGATTCAGCATTTATATTCATTAATTAAATCCTGTCTTGTCTGTATAACTCCACCATCACCTTTGGTCTTCCCATCCTTCTCTTTAGGGTTGTTTGGGCTATGGCCATTCTAAATTTTTCATATTGGAAGGGTCTGTCACTAATACGGGGTAGGGAGATGGAACTATCTGATGTTCTGGAGAGGCTGGGCTAGGCTTTAGGACTTACCTGGACCCAGGGACACATCTAGAGGTTATAGGTTTCTGGAAAGTTATTCTAGTGCCTAGAGCTCTTGTGGAATCTTACAAATTGCCCTAGGTGTTCTTTAGAATTGGCTGGAGTGGTCCTGGTTGGGAGTTGGCAGGTTATAATAGGTAGCAAGGTCTGCCTGAAACTTGAGTAAGAGCAACCTCCAGGGTAGCCGCTGAACTCTTATTTGAACTCTCTCTGCCACTAATACTTTATTAATTACACTTCTTTTTCCCCATTTGGTCAGGATGTAATTGTTGATCCCATGGTGCCAGGTCTGGATTCATCCCTGGGAGTCCTCTCCCACATTGCTAGGGAGATTTTCACCACTGTATGTCATGTCCCATGTAGTGGAGAGTGCAATGTTTCACTTGCAAAGTTGGGCTTAGAGAGACTGAGGCCACATCTGAGCAACAACAGAGGTCCTCCAAAAGTAACTCTTAGGCATGCTTATAGGTAGTCTAAGCTTCTGTGCTACCTATATAAGCTTCACAAGAGTAAACCTCATGATTGAGGGTATGGCCTATTGATTTGGGTGTCCCTAAAGTTTGATACAGTATCAGGAGATTCCCTGATGGTAAGGTTTAATAGTTCCATAGTCTTTCTCCCCTCCCTCAGGGGGCTTTGCCAATACTTTTTGATTATCTGCTTAGTATACTCTAGGACATTTCCAGGCATTACAATAATGCATACAGGATTAAAGGACCTCTTTCTCATTCTGTGCTCTCTGTGTTTCAGTTGTTGAAATGAGCTATACAGATAGGTTGAATTGGATTATGCAGTACAGAAAATTTCAGTTCCAGATCAAATAAACCTTTCTTCCATTGGTCTCAAAGAGTATGTGTCGTTCTGAAATATAGACACTGTCTTCCTTACCCCTATGTTCTGAATTACTTTAACCCCAATCTGTTCAGCTTAATTCTTATCTCTAAACATCAGGTTATATATATAAAACAGCCTCTCAACATCCAGAAATAATAATCACCACTCCAGACTTAATATGCCTGCTAAAGCTTACAATCTAGGTCCCTGTTTTCTTATAAGCATTTTCTAAAGGTGACCATACTATTATTGTTTTTTTGTTTCTGCTTTATTTTGTCTCACCAAATATCCCACATGTTCATTTACATCATTGCATGCCTCACGACATTGTTCCTTTTTGTAGCAGCGCAGCCTTTGTTTATAAGTATACACCATCGTTCATCATTCTGTTTCTCCATCAGTGCATCTTTCAGCCACCTACATTCATTGGGCATCATGTAGAGGTCCCAAAGTCCACAGTCCATCAACATTCTCAATTTTACATTATTTCGTTGTTCCCAAGAGACAGAAAACCAATAAACACACCCTCACCAAATAGGAGATCTAAACTTCCTCTTAACTCTTGTCCGTCACCCCATTATTTACATGTGTTGTTGCTGTGGTAGTGTTGATGGTTTCCTTTTGAACATAGCTCATAGCATGCAATAGTAGTTTTGTCCCTGTACCCTGGACTTAAACACTATTTAATCAAGAATCACATCTCTGAAGTAATTCTTACCAGAACTCGTTCATATTTCTAGTGTGAGTCAGTGGGACATGTAGGCCTATACAACCCTTTCAATCTTGTTCATCTTCTATATGGTAATATTACTTCTAGACCCACTAGAGAATCACTTTCACTCCTGTCTATTCCCTTCCATTGGAGTTCAGCTGCATTAGCTAATGGTTCACCTATCTCTACCTCCCCTATGTTCTGTATTAAAGCCTCTGATTATACCTTTATGCTGGTCATAAAAGTGAAATCATATGGTATCTGTCCTTTTGTGTCTGGCTAACTTCGCTCAGCATTATGTTCTCATGGCTTATCCATCTTGTCATGTGCTTCAGGACATCATTTAGTCTTACTGCTGCATAATATTCTGTATGTGTATACCACATTTTGTTGATCCATTCTTCTGTTTATGGGCATTTGGTTTGTTTCCATCTTTTGGTGATTGTGAATAATGCTGCTGCAAACATCAGTGTGCAAATGTCTGTTTGTGTCGTTGCTTTCAGCTCTTCTGTGTATATACAAAGTAGAACTATTGCTGGGTCATAGGGCAGCTTGATGTGTAGTTTCCTGAGGAACCACCAAACAGTCTTCCATAGTGGTTGTATCACTGTACATTCCCACCAGCAGTTCATAAGTGTCCCAGTTTCTCCATATCCTCTCCAACATTTTTCAGTTTCCTGTTTGTTTAATAGCAGCCATTCTTATAGGTGTGAGGTGGTATCTCATTGTAGTCTTGGTCTGCATTTCCCTTCTAGCTAATGAAAATGAACATCTCTTCATGTGCTTTTGAGTCATCTATATTTGCTCTTCAGAAAAATGACTATTCTTATCTTTAGCCCATTTTATAATTGGATTGTTTGTTCTTGTGTTGTTGAATTGTATCATTTCTTTGTATTTACAGGAAATCAAACCTTTGTCTGATATGTGATTTCCAAATATTTTCTCCCATTGAGTTGTCTGCCTCTTCACCTTTTTGACAGAGTCTTTTAAGGTGCACAAGCATTTGATTTTGAGGAGTTCCCATTTATCTATTTTTTTCTTTTGTGGCTTGAGTGCAAAGTTTAGGGTGCTACTTCCTGTTACTATGTCTTGAAGATGTTTCCCTGCCTTTTCTTCTAGAAGCTTTATGGTGCTAGTTCTTATATTTAGGTGTTTGATCCCCTTTTAGTTAATTTTTGTGTAGTTTGTAAGATAGGGGACCTTTTCCATTCTCTTGGCTATTGATAGCCAGTTCTTCCATGCCCAATTATTGAAAAGACTATTTTTTCCCAGTTCAGAGGATTTGGGGGCCTTGTCAAAAGTCAGTTGACCATACATTTTGTGGTCTATAGACCACAAATAGACCTTTGTGGTCTATTACTGCACTTTCATTTCGATTCCATTAGTCAGTGCTTCTGTCTTTGTGCCGATACCATGCTGTTTTGACCACTGTGGTTTTATAATAGGTTTGAAAGTCAGGAAATGTTAATCCTCCCACTCTGTTCTTTTTTAGGATGCTTTTAGCTATATGATGTCTCTTTCCCTTCCAGATGAATTTGGCTTTTCCAAATCTTCAAAGTACGTTGTTGGAATTTTGATTTGTGCTGTGTTGAATCTGTAGATCAATTTGGAGAGAGTTGACATCTTTACTTTATTTAGCCTTCCTGTCTGTGAGCAGGGAATGTCTTTCCACCTATTTAGATCTCCTTTGATTTCTTTTAGCAGTGTTATGTAGTTTTCTCTGTATAAGTCCTTTATGTCCTAGTTAAGTTGATTCCTAAGTATTTGATTCTCTTAGTTGCTATCTTGAATGGATTTTTTTCTGCATCTAACTCCTCAGCTAGCTCATTGCTTGTGTATAGAAATGTTATAATTTTATATCCCGCCACCTTGCTGAATTAGCTCAAGTAACTTTGCTGTAGATTTCTCAGGATCTTCCAAGTATAGATCATATCATCTGCAACTAATGAGAGTTTTACTTCTTCCTCTCCCATTTGAATGCCTTTTCTTTCTTTCCTGCCTGATTACTCTAGCTAGAACTTCTAGCACAATGTTGAATCATAGTGGTGACAGTGGGCATCCTTGTCTTGTACCTCGCCTTAAGGGGAAGGCTTTCAGTCTTTCTCCATTGAGTACTATGTTGGCTATCGGTCTTTCATACATCCCCTTTATAATATTGAGGTAGTTACTTTTGATTCCTATTTTTTTGGAGTGTTTTATCAGAAAAGGATGCTGAGTTTTGTCAAATGCTTTTTCAGCATCAGTCAAGATGATCATGTGCTTTTTCCCTTTTGATTTGTTAATGTGCTATATTACATTAGTTGATTTTCTTGCGTTGAACCATCTTTGCGTTCCTTATATAAACCCCACTTGATCATGGTATATAGTTCTTTTAATTTTCTTGAGAATTTTTTCATCTATGTTCAATAGGGAGATTGGCCTGTTTTGATATTAAAATGATATTAGCTTCATAAATTGAGTTAGGTAGAGTTCCTTTTCCCTCATTTTTTGGGAAAAGTTTGAGCAGGATTGGTGTTAGTTCTTTCTGGAATGTTTGATAAAATTCCCCTGTGAAGCCATCTGGCCCTGGGGTTTTCTTTGTAGGAAGATTTTTTTTTTTT
>PVIY010056935.1:0-13099 GCA_004026745.1 Myrmecophaga tridactyla
GGTTCTCACGGGGTGAACGTGCAGCCACCCCGGCCCGGCCACGGCCTCTGGGAGTTTGTCCCACGTCCCCAGGGGCCCGCACACGAGTGTCCGCAGCTGTGAGCTCCCTGCTGGACTCCACGCTCCATCCGCACCCGGGGACGCGCGGCAGCGGGACGGAAGGGACGTGCCGCACCCCCAGCCCCCCAGGACAGCCGCAGTCGCAGGTCACGCCCTGGACGGCTCCACCTCAGGGGCGCTTTCTAAGCACATTTCAGAGACGGGGGACAGACCCGGGGCTGAGGGGGGCCCGGAGAGGGAGCGCGCGCGTGGGGTGGGGCGCAGCAGACACGCCACCAAGGTGCAAGCCCTGAGCTCGCGTGTGCAAGCGTGCGTGCGAGACAGGGACACCTGGCACCAGCCCGCCCTGCAGGGGGGGAGGGGGTCTCGCTGCAGGGTCGCACGTGGAGCTGCAGAGGCTTTGGGAGGACATTCAGTCTAACTCTCTCTCTCCCGCCCTCGAGGGCCCTCCATAGATAGCCGTGAGTGACCGGGCGGGAGTCCCCTGGGGAGCCCGGCGTCCTCCACGGCCCGAGGGACACCCCGTGGCCGGTGCCCAGGGCCAGGGCCCGAGGCCTCCCCCCAAAGCTCACACGTTCCCGCGGAGCAGAGGCTGCCGGGGGCCCCCTGCCAGCCACCCTGGGCCGAGGGGCGCTCAGCCTCCTCCCAGGGCCCCGGCCTGTGGGCCACGGTGGGGGGGGGCCGGGGCCGCGCGTGAGCGTGTTCACATATTAGCGTCATTGAACGCAGTGCTCTAAGGTGACCAGGGAAAGGCGTGAGAGGGGACACGCGCCACCAGGCCACGAGCCACGGAGGACGTGGCCAGTTGAGGTGACAGCCCCCAGCCCAGCTCCCGCCCCCCACCCCACCCAGGGCCCCACGGACTACGACCCAGGGTCGGCCTTGCAGGCCAGCTCAGCTCTCCTCGGCCCCCAGGGAGGTGGGTGGGCACACGTGAGAGGAGCTTGTCCAGGGTTTCCAGCCTCCATGTGCCCACAAGGAGACCGAGGCCAGAGAAAGGGACTCACTCCTGCCTGAAACCACTTTTGGCCGCTGGGCTGAGTTCCAGGTCCAGCTCACGGCACGGCCAGGGCCCAGGACGGCGCATCCTCTCACCATCGCTCAGGTGGGTAAACCGAGGCTCAGGGCCAGATGCTCAGCGCCAGGCTCCCCGCTTGGCTGCTGGTGGCAGGTCCTTGGTCCCAGCCGCGATGATGACCTCTACCACGCTGAACCCAACCCACCCCGCGGGTGTCCCCTGACCTCAGTAGCAGGACGGTGACCCTCGGGCACCTCTGGGGTGGCCAGTTATCCCCTGGGCACCATCGTCCCCACCCCAGCCCTGTATGGTCCCTGCCCAGGTGTGCTGCACCTGGAATCACAGCCGCGCTTCCCGGAGGAGAAGGAAAGGAGAGACGCAGCGCAGGCGCCGGCGGGATCACAGGGTCGTGGGGGCAGGCTGGAGCCCGTAGCGTGACATTCCGGGCTTTTGTGGGACCGATGCAGTCCACCAAGTTCCAAGTGTCCACCTCGGCCCACATGGCACCTGCTGGCCTCCCATCCCGGCCTTGTCCTTGCTCTGGTCACCTGTCATGGGCACGGCCCTGCCTTCCGAAGCTCACCTGAGCCACGTGCCAGCCTCCCCGGACCCTGGCCAGCGCCCCTCCTCGCCCCCTCGACGGCCCGAGGGTCCAGCGTACGCCCCTCACCCCGCTGGTGGGCTCTCTGGCTCTGACCCCCTCTCCCACTGGACACAGCTGTGTACCCCTCGTCCTCAGCTCCAGGACGCCAACCGGACCCTCTCAGTTCTGCCCCGGGAGCAAGGTGCCGGAGGGGCAGCCAGCGTACCTGCGACCCTTCCCCAAAAGGCGAAAGTTGGCAGCATCATGGACCCTGCGCTGGGAACCGCGCACCTAAAGCTCCTTGCCCGCCGCTGGAGCGAGACGCACTGGAGGGGCTCCCCGGAGACACCTGCCCGCCCTCCCCGGGCGCCCCCAGGCCTCGCTGGCCCCGCAGCATTGTTCCCGGGCCATTACTGGGCTTTGACCCCACCCCCCTCCTTTCCTTATAAAACACGCTTTGAACTGGTTTGGGGACGCGTCCTGTTCCCTGCCAAGTGCGCATGCAGTAAATGACCTTCCCAGGAGCCACGCGGGTCTCCCTCAGCCGTGCGGGGGGCACGCCCTCTCAGAGGGGGCCGTGCTGGGGGGCACAGGGCCAGGCGGCCTCGGCCAGGGCCTGGGGGCGGCATGGGGGGCTCATGGTATCTCTCTGCTCTCGTGCTGCCAGCGCCGTTTCCTTCCCCTTCAGCCACTGCTTCCTGGTTCCCGTTACACCAATGATTTAAAGATTCCGTTTTCAGTGAATTTGTTCAAATTCAAAATGTGAGTTAATTTAAAGAGAATTCGGGAAACGACGACACAAGTCGCAGCAGAAACAGCGTGAAGATTAAGGCCGAGCATGGAGGGCAGGGTGCGGGGGCCGTGCCCTGGGCCCGGCTGCCCGACGGGGACCCTGGATCGCGGCCAGGCCCGGCTGGACGTGCCGAGAGCAGCACGCGCTGCGCCGCAGGGGCCCCCGCAAACCAGAGGCCGTCAGAGCCGCCCTAATGGGGTTGTGTAGGTCCCACGCTGAGAGGTGATGTTTGGGATCCACTGGGTCATGTCAAATCCATTGTTAAGGGTAACTCTGCTTGTTAAGCACCTTGTATAATATGCCCACCGCGTCCTGCTGGCTTGCATTCTATTTCTCTTGGACGGTTCTGTTCTAGAAAGTTCTCAGGCCTACTGGGGGTGGTTTGGGGCAGCCTCCCCCTCTGGGTGCACCCCGCTCCCAGCCCCCTCCCTCTGCCGTCCCAGCCAGGGCTCAGCCGTGGCCGGTTCACAGGGGCCTCCCAGCGGGTGGCTGGAGGTGGCACGTGGGGTCCACGGGGGGTGCTGGACAGGGCGGGCGAGGCAGCAGAGGCGGTGGGCGGATGGTGGGGACGCTGGGTGGGGCACTGCGGCTCTGCTCAGGGTGTGGGAAGCCATGGACGGGGCGAGGTGACGGCCCGGAGCTGCGGGGCAGGATTGCCCGCTGCCTCCACCCCCACTCCGGGCACCACCTGGGCTCTCTGTGGGAACCCCCTCCTCCTGGGGCCCATGCACACAGAAAGGGGCCAGTCCCCCTTAGACCACCAGGACCTGGGGGTGATATCCCACCTCATGGCCCCCCACCCCCCATCAGACCCCCAAAGGCCCCCTGCCCCCACCTGGCCCCCAAAAGGCCAAGCTGCCCACCGTGGCAGCTCCCTTCCCACCCCAAGCTGCTCTGTCCCAGGAAAGGTGGGGACAGGCCACCGGGGAGAGACTTGAGGCACCAGTTCAGTCCCGGGGGCCTGCTGGCCGTGCTCCAGGGAACCCCTCAAGGGCAGCCTGGAGGAGGCAGCCTGTGAGGGGTCCCCCCGAACAGGGGCTGTGGGGGTCCTCGCCAGCTAGGCTCCGCATCACCCCACGTCACCCCACTGCACCCTGCGTCACCCCACGCCCCCACCCCGTGTCACCCCGCTGTTCCCGTCCCCTGCACCGGTGGCCGGGAGTGGCTGTGGGCGGGCGTTCTGCAGCCCCCACCCGGGAGCCCCCTCACTCCCCTCCCCCGGCACAGGCAGGTGCGGGCCGGGCAGCTGGCCTGGGGAGGGGCCGAATGCGTCACCCCCTTCCCCCCCGCAGGGCCCCGGGCACAGCACGCTCAGGACAAAGACAGCAGCAGCAGGAAGGGGCAGGGTGGGCCCAGGACCCTCGGGCTCCCCATATCCCAGGGCGCCCTTCACTGCCATTTCCGGGGTTCTCGCTGGGTGCCAGGGAGCAGGTTAAGGCAGGGAAGTGGGGTGCATGACCTCACTGGTCTGGGAGGTTGGTGACCCTGCCCAGGCCACCCCCTGCCGGCCAGGCTCCTGCGGCGCCAGGAAGAGGACACGGGCGCTGGCGGCCCAGCGGGTAAGCATGGGGGCTGCAGGGAGGTGCCCGGCCCCTCCGGGCAGCACAGGCCCTGCACATGACCTGCCGGGGGCTTTGGCCACGTTGGGTGCAGAAGGACAGGCCGAGGCCCAGAGGGGTTCACATGGCCGACGGGGCAGGACCGGGCTAGCACCTGGCTGCCTGGGTCCCTGCCCGCAGCACCCACCCTGGGGGGTACTGCAGAACGACCGGAATGCTGCCCCAGGGCCCTGGTGCAGTGGTGGAGGTTTGACCACTGCCCACGGGCTGGGGGTGGGTGGCGGCAGGCAGGACCAGTGCGGAGGGGAGGGCGCAGGCCCACCGGAGAGGGGGGCGGGTGGGGGCCTGGGCAACGGGGCGGAGGGCAGAGGCTGGGCCCCCCACTCAGCGCAGCGACCCCTCCCAGCTCTGGTGCATACAGGTCCCCTTGGTCCCCCCGTCACGAGGCTGCGTGGCGCCATTCTAGGACGTGGGCAGATCGCAGCTGACGGGCACACCTGCTCGCGGCGAACATCAGCCTGCTGGGGATGGCAAGGTGGGGGACAGTGACTCACCAACCCCCCTCCTGTCCCCAGCCCGAGGGCCCAGGAAAGGAAAACGTGCCAACGTCCCTCCCCTTTCCTTCCTTTGCCTCGGGAGCCTCCCTGTCCTTTGCTGAGGCCCCAGCAGAGCTGGCCACGGGCCCCAGGCCACGGGAGAGGCCAAGGGACGGGCTCCTGCGTCTCAGCTGCAGCCTGAGCCTTCGCGGCCCTGGGTGCTTCCTGCAGCCAGAGCTGGGACCAGCTCGAGGCCACGGGCCTGTCCAGGGGTCCGGCTTCCCTCACCCAGAGGCTCAGGGGGCAGCAGCCCAGAGCCTGGGGGAGCCAGGCCCTGGACTGGGGCGCTGGCAGGTGGGCAGAGCGAAGGCCCAGCCCTGGGCCCCAGGAGTTGTCTTTGGAAATAAGGGGAGCAAATGAGGGCCCCGAGGGCCCCGTGAGGAGACTGGGGCGGAGGGCAGAGGTGCCTGGTGGTGTCCTGGGTGGAGGGGACACAGGATGGGTGGCCCTGCCCGCTGCCGGGGCCTCAGGTTCAAGGAGCCCACATGCAGCTTCTCGCAGGGTGGGGGTCCCGGCCCCGGGCTGGACTGGACCTTGGGACCTCGGCGTCAGCAGGATAGGAAAGCGCCAGCGCCAGTCCCCTGGGGGTGCCGTGGGAAGGCCAAGCCTCTGTGGGTGCCACTGGGAGCAGCCGCTGGCCTTGGGGGCTGCTTCCCCACAGCCTCTGAGCTGCCTTCCCGCTCCCACATACCCCAGCTGGCTGTGGGGACGGCCCAGCCTGTAAGGGTTCCCTCGGGCCCCTGGCCCTGCCCAGCCCACCTGCCTCTGGCCCGGTCAGACCTGGCAGGACAGAGGGCGCGGCCATGGGGACAAGGTGAGGGGCGGGCACAGCCACCTGCTCTGCTCACATGTCAGCGCCAGGTGGCTGAGCTCCGAGGTGGCTCCGGAGGGTTCTGGGGAGGGAGGCTGGGCGCGCTGGGAGCTGCCTGTGCACGCGTCCCCACTGACATCTGGTGCGTGTGAATGCGTGTGCTTCTCTGGGTGTGGCATGACTATCTGGGGGCCTGACTGTGCAGGGTGCACCCGAGTGTGTGAGGCTGGGCTAACAGTTAAGGTCCCCCAGATGTCCGCCTGCCCAGCACTGCCCCATAAGGGGGCAGGACAGATGCCCCTTTCCAGCGGCCTGACACCACATCACAGAGAGCCCCTGTCTGTCCCCCGTGAGATGGGGAGCTGGGCAGGGGACAGAGGCCACACGATGCCAGCTACTATCCACTCTTCCTTTCCACAAGCTCTGATCTTTTTGGGGTAGCCTGGACCCCCTTGGCCCTTCCTTCTTCCTCCTTCCTGCCACCTGCACACACTGGCTGGTGCTCCAGCAGCCATCCTGGGCCTCAGGGACACCCCAAGGACAGAAGCTGGGGCTGGGAGGAGAGACAGAGCCTTGGAGCTCCGTGCCAGCCTCTGCTGCCTCCTCTGGACTCTGCCCGGGGGAGACGGCTGCCCACCTTCTCCAAACCATGGACGCTTGGAGGGCTCTGTCCTGAGGGTCCAGAACTTCCGGAGCAAGACAAGGGGCAGAGCTCTGAGTCCGAATTCTGGGCTCAGCTTTTCCTTTCCCTCTGCCGGCCACATTTAATTTTCCTTTACCCCTCCCCCTCCCGCCCCACTGCTCCTCTCAGACCCCTCCTCTTCCTGTCACCAGCCCTCCAGGCCCCTGGCGGCACCAGGGGTGGGGGGTGCACGGGCGCACAGCCTGGGAGAGAGCCCAGGAGGAGCGCCTCTTAATTAAAAGATGCCTCCAAGCAAAGGCGGCCCGGCAGGCACACCTGCCCCCACTCCAGGGCTGACTCGCAGCTCCTCTTCTGAGCACCCCAAGCTTCTCCCACCGCAGAGGGGTCCCCAGGAGACCAGACCCCAGCTGGCACACCCCAACCCTCGCTCTCCCCAAAGAGTTCTACGGGGGGCAGGACAGCAGGGCAGGGGTTGAAGGAGGACCCCCAAGGCTCCCTGGACCCCGCACCCCAGGAGCGCCCCCCACCTCTGCCCAGGTGTGCTCCCCGGACCCCCAGCACCTACCTTGGGCCGCGGCATCCTGGGCGCTGGAGGGAACTGTCGCCTGCCACCCCCCTGGCAGCGGAGGCGAGCGGGACTGGCAGGGCCCGGCTGGCAGCTGCCTCATGTTCGCTGGGACCAGACAGAGCTGTCGGAATTGTCGCACTCGCTGCGCCCGCCCCGCCCACCCCCTGCCTCCCCGCCCCGCCCCCTTCCCGGTGCTCCCTCGCCCTGTCGCCCGCCTGTGGGGCCGCTGCTCCGGGCTCCCCAGGGCAGGGCTCCCGGCCTCCCGCCACCCCTCGCCTTGATGCCCGTCTCTGTCAACCGCTCCCTCTGCCCCTCCTTCTCCTCTTGGTCACCCCCGGACAATGGGGCACAGGGAGCCCGGGCTGGGGTCCGAGGGGCTCCGGGCGCACGTGCAGCTGCAGTCCAGCCTGGAGAGCCTCCGGGCCGCCTTCCTGCCCAGGCTGGGACCCCTCCCCGCTGCCCCTCCCCTCACTGGGCCTGTGTCACAAGGACGTGGGCCAGGGGCCCTGGGGTCAGCTGGGGACACCGGATCCACACCATAGCAGGCTCGTGGCTCAGGCCCACACCCTCCACCAGCCCCGCTTCAGGAGTTCCGCCTGGGGGAGGAGCACCTCATGGGCGCCCTCTCTCGGGTGCTCTCTCCCTTGGGTGCCCTCTCCCCTGGGTGCCGTCTCTCCCGTGTGCCGTCTCTCCCGGGTGCCCTCTCTCCCAGGTGCCCTCTCCCCTGGGTGTCCGCTCTCCCCTGGGTGCCCTCTCCCCTGGGTATTCTCTCCACCCTGGGCGCCTTCTCTCCCAGGCACCCTCACTTTCGGGCAGGGGTCGAGGTGGCCCTCGCAAGTCCTTCCACTGCCATCATTCGTCGGGGTCCCCGACCTCTTTTTGATCCCCGGTGGGGCCCTCCAGTGTGGGGTCTTCCCCAGAACACGAGCTCCTATTCTTCCGATGCAGCCCCTCTCCTGATAGCCTGTGTCCATCCTGACCTGGGTCTGTGGGGGCCAAGATGGGTTTGGGGGAGCTGAGGGATCCCCCATTCTCAGGGGTAGGCGGTGGAGAGACTACGGGCATGAGCTCGTGCCACCCCAGGAGGGCAGGCCCTGGGCAGCTGCTCTGCTCCCAGAGAGTACTCAGCAGCGGGGGGCCCGGCCACCTCCACTGGTTCCCTCTGCTGCACCCCCAGGAGCCAGCTTGTGCCAGCGGTTCCCATGGAAACAGAGCCCTGCGACACCCCTCCTGGCAGTGTTCTCTTGTGCAAACACACACACACCACTTAGCACCCACCTCCAGATCCTCCGGGAAGGAGAATAGCCTGGCACTGCGGCCCCACCGAGGCAGGCAGGACAGACAGGCAGCCCCCTGCCCGGTGGCTTCCCTCAGGATGGGGAAGGGGCTCAGGGGGTCCTGGACCCCCAGCCTGCCACACACCTTGGGAAGGGGGTAAGGCCAAGCCCCCCTGCAGCCTCCAGCCGAGGCTGAACCCCCGGGGCGCCCGTGGCCGGGGAGGGGGGCGGCCTGGGACCCCACGCCTTGGCGCCGTGTGGACAGCCCGCTGCTTGGCTCGGAGCCAGCTTCCCCAGCAGGGCCCGGCTGGTGGGCCACCTCACGAGCTGAAGGACCTTCCCAGGGGCACAGGCTCGAGAGGGACAGCCAGGCCCAAGTGCGTCCCTTTCCTTCCCAAGTGAGACCTGTGGGGAATCCCCGGCTGGCGGGTTGTTTGCGCAGGTTTCATCCATGACCTACAGACACGCAGGTCAGGGGGACTCACCCCGCGCGTGTTGGGGACACCCATGACCATGGCGTGCACAGAAAAGGGGGGACGGGCACTGCCCCCCAGGCCACCCCTCCCACGGGAACCTGGGCCCGGCACGGTGTCCCTCGGCCCTCGTGGAGCGTAGCGTCTTTGGCACCTCCTTCAATCGCCACCCCCGACCCTCCAGTCCAACCTCAGCCCTTCTCCCAGGTGCCCCGCCCGCCCCGTGGAGCCCCTAGCTTCTTCCGAACTTTCTTTGGTTGGGTGCCCCCCAGCCCCTGCTGAGGGCCCAGGGAGGGTAAGCTGACCAGTACAGTCTCGGGGTGGGGCCTGTCTCCCCCCAGGGGTCCCTACTGTGAGGAAGGCCCCTCTGGGTGGGGTGTGTTTCAGCATCCACATGACCCCACACACACACACAAGAGTGCAGAGATGCCTGTGGCCCCAAGACAGCTGTCCTCGGGCAGCGCCCCGAGCGGTAGGCAGGGGACACGGGGCCAGCCTGGTATGTGGGCCGGAGAGCAGCTGGCTCTGTGCTGCCCACTGGCCCTCGGGGCTCTGCTGCCGGGCCGCCTCTCCTCTGCAAACCACAGGCCCGGGGGGTTCCTCGGAGGAAGCATCACTTGGCTCGTCCAGGCCATGCGGCAGTCAGCTCTCTGCTCTGCCCAGCCGTCCCGGAACCGTGCTCCTCCCTGCGCCGGATGTGGGTGTGTTGGATGCTAAGTCTTTGGGAGAGGGACACCCAGGGACAGAGGACGCACCATGGCCTCAGGAGGGGCCTCAGGAGGGACCCTAGGAAGGGCTCCCCTGGCAGCACACAGAGCATGGGCCTGGCTAGGGGAGAGTGCACTTGTGCTGAGAGGGAGGCAGCCCTGGCCGGGGTGGGGGACACGGCCCTGCCCACGACCTCAGGCCTGCAGGTGAACCCCAGAGAATCCAGACACCGCCTGAAACGCCACCATCACTTCCTCAGCCCTCTGGGTACCTGCTGCCTTCTCTCCTGTGCCTCGGCTTTCTTGGTTGTAACACAGGTTAATTCAGGTACCTGCTGAGCATGCTCCCTGATCAGACCCCATGCAGCTAGCACCTGCTGGCTCTCCTGCCCCTCAGGTGCCGTCCACCTCGCCCTCCGCTCGTCGGAGCTGCCCTGGCAGCCACCTGGGACCCCAAGGCTCAGAATCTGCCATCCATGGAACACAGGGGCTTTGGCTCCGGGGGGCTGGTGAGCCTGACAGAACTCCAGGGCCCCCACACCGCGTATCCCCTGCTACAGGGACAGCAAGGACACGGAGATCAAATCTCCTCGGAGGCCGGGCCTCCCCGCTCCCCACAGGGACTGGGGACTGGCAGCTCCTCGTCAGCCTCCAGGACCCCAGGAGGGCAGAGCCGGCTGAGCTGCGGTGTGCTCAGCCAGGAAGCAAGAATGAGGGTCCCCGGTCATTCCAGGGGCAGCCAGGGAACAGGCAAGCCCGTGTCCACGGCGGGACCTGTTGGATACCACGTCCGTGCACACGTAAAGCGGGGTTTGCACCTCAGACCTCCCGCGCTGTAAAAGCAGGGCGCTGGGGTACGCTTTTCCCTGCGGTTGCCTGTTGGCCCCAAACTTCTCCCACCAAGGTTGCTGCTGGATTCAGGACTCTAACTCATGCTGTGGCCGTGTCGCCCGCTGCACAGGGGAATTAAAGTCAATTTCTCCGGACCACCACGTCTGCTAACGGTGGATTTGGTAATTCGAACCAAGTTCCAAGCTGAGAATATATATTTTTACCATCTGCTTGAGCAAGGAAGTGCAGAATTGCGGGGCCCAGACCTGGGGAAGGAAGGAAACCCGAGACACGCGCCCGGCCCTGGGGGCTCCCGGCAGGCTCCAGAAGATGCTCCTAAGATACAGAGCAGAGCTGCGACAGCCTCTGGGCTGAGGATGCAAAACTCGGGCGTGCTTGGGCTGGGTTTGGGATTTTGGGGGGCCACAGCCTACGAAGGAAAGGAGGTGGGAGGACGGAAGTCAGGCCTGAGTCACCTCCGTCCCTCAGAGAGGACAGAAGCCCGGTTTGGTGGCACCCAGCCACAAGTAATCGTGGTTTTATCCCAGGGCCCAAATCAGGCCCGTGGGTTTTCGGGTACAATGCGCAGGACTCAATCAAAACTGCCAGGTGAGGGGCCAAGACAGACGCAGGGCTCCAGACTGAATGTAGGATGGCTGTGCTCACTAGGCCGGATGTATAAAAGACAAGCAATTTTGATAGAGAAATAGAAATTATTTTTTTGATTGTTTGGAGTTCCATGTTTTTTATCCCATTCTTCAAAAGCAGGGGACTCCTTCCCCTGCAGACGTTGACAGCTTCCAAGAGAACCCTCAATGGGGACATGCTGCCTTCAGGACGCGTGTTTGCAGGCGTTCCCGCCGTCATGGCAGTCTGTTGTGAGTGCCCCGTCCTGAGTTCTAGTAGCAGATTTGTCTCTGGTGTGTAAGACAGTTTAGCAGCAGCACCCCAGAAACTCAGCAGACCCCACCGCCTTGAGGGCTTCCGCCTTAGAGAACCAGGACCTGGCCCCCCTCACTTGGCCTGCACCTGCCTGGGACCGTGGCTCTGTCCCTGGCCCAGGGCGGTCGCGGCAGAAGTTGGCAGCGTCCATCTGCTGAGCATGTGTCCCGGGCCCAGCCTGGCCGCTGCCCTGCGCGGAGGCTGGATGGCTGCCCCCTGAGCTCTCATTCCAGCGGCCCCGCTAAGGAGCGTCAGCATCAGGACCCAAAGCCGAGTCTGCCCACCCCCACCTGCTGAGTGCCGGGACAAGGCCTGGACGCCACTGGGCCGAGGAGGCCTTGGGATATTCTTCTCCAAAAACACTCATTAAACACCAACTGCATACAGGCCCTGGCCTGGGAGATCTGGTTTACGAACCCAAATTCAGATTAGCAAAGTGACAACACTTTAATGGATTTCAGGCCCTATCCATCTCTTCTCTCTCTCCCTTCTCTTCCATTTCTGAACCTTGGGTCTGGGGTGCAGGGGGCACTGGGAAGGGTCAGGGACCGCAGCCCCATGTACCAGGGCAGGGGAAGGCAGAGCCGAGCGGGGCCTGTGGGATGTGCTTCCAGGGAGCCAGGGGAGCCCCTGTTTTGGCCCCAGGTTCCCCCTCTTTCCTAGGGACAGAGTGCCACTCTTAACCCACGGGGCAGGTGGCCAGGCTGGCGCCTTCACAAACAGGCCTCCCTCACCCCACTGGGGGGCATAAAATCGGGGCTGGGGTCTTCCCAGCCAGTCCCCTCAGTGACCCTACCTGACTGGTCTGGCTGAACAGGGGGCACCTGAGCTCAGCAAGCAGAGGTGGGATAAGGTAGGGAGGGAACAAGGAAGGAAAGGAACTTCTCTGGGAATCAAGAGCCAGAGAGGGGCCGGGAGTGAAGCTGGGGCCAGCAGGAGGCCACACAGGAGCCGGGGGCGGGGGCTTGGGGAGAAGCAGGGTGGGGACCTGGCAGGCGCAGGGGGTGGTAACTGAGCCAGGCGGGCTGGGGAAGGGCTCCTAGGAGATCGATAAAAGGCTCTGCCTGGTGCAGAAACACTGCAGCAAGGAGGATGAGGGCTGGACACCAGGAAGCACCTGCAGTCTCTAGCTGAACTCAAAAGCTGAGAGTGGGGGGATCATGAGCAGCACAGTGGAAAGGGGACAAGCACGACGGGCCCAAGCTAGGAGGAGTGGGGCCTGGGGGCCAGCCTGGGCTCTGGGGAAGAGGCCACAGAAGTCCCTGGGTCCAGGTGGAGCCAAAGGGGGAGATGACCTTGCAGCCGCAAACGTCCCTGTCCTGGATAAGGAATGAGGCAGGCAAGGGGGCCGGGGAGGGGGGCTCAGCCTGTGCACAAAGCCAAGGGCAGGCCGGGCCGCCGCCCAGGCCCCCCAGTGCCCACACCCCCCTGCCCTCCCAGCCCCTGGGAACACCAGACCTCAGCCCCGCTTTGGGACCGAGGCACTAAAGGAAAACTCACCCGCTGGGGCCTACAGCTTCAGGGAGGTGACCCGGGGGATGTGGAAGAGCTGCGTCTCCTCGGAGCTGGTGGAGCTGTGCGTCCGGAGAGCGTGTGAGCCCGGGCCGTCGCCCCCAGCCCCGCCCCCGCCCTCGGGAAGAGGAAGGAGCAAGAAGCTGTGCTGGGGGTGGCAGGGCCGGCTCCCGGGCAGGCTCCCGGGCGGCCCCTCTGGCCCTGGGCTCTTCTGGGAGGGCTCGGGAAGGGCGGTGGGGGCTGGGCCCGCAGCCCAGGAGAGCAGTCCTGGAGCCCGTGCTCCTGCAGCCTCACCTGAGGCGCTTCCGGACGGGGCGGAAATACTTGGAGGTCTTCACGGCGAAGATGATGCTTGGAATCAGGAAGAAGGTGCAGCCGGCCAGGCAGAGCCAGAAGGCGTTCTGGGGGGGACTGGGGTCAGCCACCGCCCGGCCCAGCGCGGGCTCCTCAGGGCAGAGGCCAGGCGCGCAGGGGAGGGGCCGTCAGACCAAGGGGCCTGAGGGGTGCGGCACAGACCTGGGAAGCAGGGCCCCCGCCCCCATGCCTTGTTCAGTGTCCACGAGGCCCAGGGCCCTGCGCATCCCTCACCCAGGGATCCGCCATCATGTCACACAGGATCACTCGGCCATTGTCCAGGGCTCCAGAGAGGGGCTGGCAGGTGGCAACGTGCTGAGTCACCTGTGAGGCAAGATGAGCCAGTGTGTGCCAAGACCCCAGACCACGGGG
>PVIY010056936.1:0-13097 GCA_004026745.1 Myrmecophaga tridactyla
TGTTCAATCAACTATCTACATAAGTTATATTAGGAGATGCACTAGTCAAAGTATAGATTTGTACCAAATAAACATTTTTTGCTTTAGTCTCATACATCAGTTGAAATTTTAAAATATTAAGTACCATCTATTTTCAGCACACTGCAGTAATGACATTCTTTTGTCCTTCCTCATGCAAAAACATTTTTTAAATTTGTACATTTAGTCACTATCATTATACACTCTAGGCATTCCTAGATTACACAATCTCAATCTTTATCGTCTATCTTTCTTTGTGATTTCATTTATGCCCCAGCCCTCCTCCTTCTATCATTCTCATATGCAGCTTCATTCAGTGTTTTAACATAATTGTATTACAGTTAGGTAATATTGTGCTGTCCATTTCTGAGTTTTTATATTCAGTCCTGTTGCACAATCTGTATCCCTTCAGCTCCAATTACTCAATATCTTACCCTATTTCTATCTCCTGATGATCTCTGTTATGAACAAAATATTCCAAGTTTATTCACTAATGTCAGTTCATATCAGTGAGACCATACAGTATTTGTCCTTTTGTTTCTGGCCAATCACACTCAGCATAATGTCCTTAAGGTCCATTCATGTTGTTACATACTTCATAACTTTATTCTGTCTTACAGTTGCATGATATTCCATCTTATGTAAATGTAACAGTTTGTTTAGTCAACTCTCTGTTGATGGACATTTTGGCTGTTTCCATCTCTTGGTAATTGTTAATAATGCTGCTGTAAACATTGGTGTGTAAATGTCCGTTTGTGTCCTTGGCCTCATGTCCTTTGAGTAGAGACAGCATATAGATGGGTCCTGTGGCGCTAAATCTTGAGTGCCTTGGTGTACTCAGTGGGAGGGAGCTGTCCTGAAAGATCTTGGGGAGTCTTGAAAGGTTTTTACTAGGGGCCAGAATAATCTGATTTTTGTTGTAGAGAAAACACTCTGGTGGCCACATGCAGTGTGTAGAGTGGAGGAGTTAAGGCTGGAGACAGGAACGCTGGACAGGCCCTTGCATGGATACTGTTGAGGAGTGTGGAAGGCCTAGGCTAATGTGTGCAGGGATGGGTGCGTGGTAGGGCCAGACGAGCTGAAGGAGCGGGGGGACCAGCTTTAGCAGGATACATGAGGAGACGAGCAGCTTTGCTGTGATGGATTTGTAGGAAGGCTTTTGTTTCTTAGTAGAATGTGCTGTTACTGTATACGTTGTTGAGTGTTTGTGGACTGCAGAGTACTTACAAGGTGTATTTTATGCATACTATAAACAGTGATGTTAGGCTTTTTTTTTTGGATTTATTTTTTAGTTGTCTCTGAGTTGATTGTAGTTCCCAGAGCAAAATTAAAGTACACCACTGCAAATCAAAAGGTGAATACCTTTAATTCATTGATTTTGGGGGCTGGAGAATGAGGAAATATATTTTCTAAGTAATATTTAAAAAATAACTGGTGGATATTTATATGAAGTTCCTTATTTTGGATTTTAAAACTACCAATTTAATAAAAATGAGCTGATTTAGTATAAAATGAGAAAGATTGAGAAAGATATTTTTAATCAAATATTTGTCAGTAAGCTGGCTTGTGTTCGCAGGAAAACAGTTTTAGCTACTACCATAGATACTGAGGAAGATAACCAAAGCGTTCTTACCTTGTGCAGATTTCAATCTTATATCTAAGACATAAGAAACAGTTGGGGCACATCCCTGGGTGTGTGACTGAGTGAGTTAGGTGGTGCACATGGTAGTTCTGTAGCAATACTTCAGAGATGAAAATGGGTAAAGAGCTAGCTGTGAGGATGAACAGGATTTGGGTCAAGAGAAGGAGTAGGGTTTACTACATTTTAGATTCATCTGGTTTTTTTGTTTGTTTTTTTGGTGATCCCATTTTATATGAATCCTCTGGTCACTTCCATTGCACTTGAAACAAGCCTTTTATTTCCTTTTTTTGTTCAATCCATGCCTGTGCTGGTTAGGATACTTTTTAAAATTTAATTTAATTTTTTATTTTTATTAATAAAACCAATCAACATACAATATGAACATTCTTTTTTATCACATAGTTGTATATTCATCATCATGATCATTTCTTAGAACATATGCATCAATTCAGAAAAAGAAATAGAAAGAAAACTGAAAAAAAAATTCATACATACCATACCCCTTACCTCTCCCATTCTTTGATCCCTAGCATTTCAATCTACTAAATTTATTTTGACATGTTCCCCCTATTATTTATTTATTTTTAATCCATATGTTTTACTCATCTGTAGTTAGGATGCTTTTGATAACAAGGGAAAGAAAGCCCAGCTCTAACTGGCTTATTCTGTAAAATAGAGATTTATTAGCTCATGTATCTAGAAATTCTAGAGGTTGGTCAGGCTTCAAGGTTGCTTTGATTCAGCAGTTCATTGATGTCTTTGAAGCTCTGGTTTCTTTTCATCTTTTCACTCTATTGCCTTTTGTGTCAGTGTTACTCCCTAAGCCTAGTTTCCCACAAGGTGGCAAAATGGCCATAGCAGTTGCAGGCTTTCCCAGTTGTGCTCAATCAGCATCACACCGTCCAGAACAAGAGAGTGAGTTGTGTGTGCATCACAGAATTCTCAGCAAAGTTCTGAGCATCCTGCTGTTTGGGCCAGCTCTGAGCCAAGGCCATGGGCTGGGAGGATGGCATTCTAGGTTTGCTTATCCCTGTTGTTAGGGAGTGCTGGATGGCAGTTTTCTAAACTGGAGGGCCAGGGGTTGGGGTGAGGGATGATAGAATGGCTGTAAAGTCCATTACAGTCCCACTCCGAAGCACCTCTTCATCCCTCCCTCCCCTCCCATTCTGGTTTTGTTAGTTCTTCCTTCTGAAATCCTTAAATTTCAGACTATCCTTTTTTTGGCGGGTCATCCTGTGCTGTCTGATGGCATCTTCTTTATCGTATAGTCTTCCTTAAATATTATTCCTGCCTAATTGTATCTGCTCTTGAGTTCAGCCCATGTGCCAGTCTTTGATTTCCCATTTCGTGTTTGTGGAACCTTGGGCAAGGTACTAACCCAGAAGTGAGGGGAAAGATGGTTAGAGATAGAGTCAGGTCTTGTAGAGTCCATGGAAGCCACAGAAGAAAAGAGAGAGTGTGTGCCTGTGTGTTCTTGTTAATCAAATGCTTTAGAGAGATTGATTAGCTTGAGAAGTGAAAATGATCTTGAATTGAATTTGAAGAGTATTTTTGAGAAAGCAGAGCATTGGAAGGGAAAGATTTCAATGAGTTAAAAGACCAAATGGGAAAAGGAGTTCAGCTACAAAAAGCAGTTGTCCTTTGTGTAAAAGACATTTCTAAAAAGTTCGGTTTTTCTGTCAGATCATTTCTAATTTAGTTGTATTGCAGTTTTTCTTCTGATTGATATTTAGCTTTGTTTTTTGCCTTTATAAGTTGTTAACGATTAGTAAACTCTTAAAAACTTTAAAAGATTTCCCACCCTAAAAACGTTGGCTTTAGAGATTAGCAAAGCAGTGGATTCTTGTTACCAGACAAAGGTGGTGAATTTTTTGCCCGATGCACTCAAGTGACCAATTTGTGAAAAATCGGGGTTTCGAAGAGAAAGAGTTTATTGCTAGGTGAGAAGCAGGAGATCTGGCCTATCAGCCCAAAATTCTATCTCCCCAAAATGCAGTGATTCTGATAGTTGTATAGTATTAAAAGATGGGCAGGTTTTAGGATAATGAGCACAGTGGCACTGGATGATGTAGTTATTGCGCATGTGCAGATTGATTACATGCATGGTCACAGAATGTATGTAAGAAAATGACAGCCTTCATATGATGATGAGTGTGATTTTTAGTGTTGTAATGAGGGTATATAGGTGACTTACAGGTTAAAGTGTAAGCTACTGTACATGTCACGTGGGCCCATTTTGATTAGAACCAGCTTTGGTTATCAGGATATCTTTGGGCTTGGGGTGGGTTTGTTCTGGGCTGATCCAAAACCCTTCATTAATAAATATTAGGGGCTGTCTTTGGTGATCATAAGACTCTAAAGTCAAAAAACTGGATAAAATGGGTACAAGTGAAGGGAAGATTAGTCACAAAGTTTTTGCAATCAAAAGGGTACAAGATAAAGGCTATGCAGTCATTACTAGAGTTCAGGGCAGCTGGATTACAGTTCAGAGATTTCAGTTAATTTCCTCTGTTTAGGATAAAGTAAAAAGGAATATCTATATAATGATTCAGTAATTATAATCATCCCTTAAATCTTAATTTCTTGGTTAAAACTCTTCCCTCTCATTTGATAATTATCTCAATCTTGAGGGATATCTGGGCGATGGATCTTCTAATTTCTTCATGCTGAAAAGGGTGTCGACATTATGGGTCAGAGGGATGAAACTGGTTCTTCTTGGAGAGACCAGTACTTCTGGATTTCAGGATTTATCTGGCATTAGAACAGTCTGCAGGCTTTGTGTCTCTGAAAAACAAGCTTAATAAGTAAAACTTTCATACAGCCAGGGCATCCTTTAGGATTTCCAGGAACACTGTTGGTTGAGGCTTGCCATACCGTGGCAGTTTGCAATATATGGCTGAAACTTGCATAAGAGTAACTTCCAGGATGACCTTCTGACTGATTTGAAATCTTTTAGCTACTAAAACTTAATTTCTTTTCACGCTTTTGGTCAATCAATTTCTGATGCTAAGGCCAGGCTTACCCCTGGGAGTCATGTTCCACGTTGTCAGGACCAGGCTCATCCCTGAAAGTCATGCCCCATGTATGGGGGGAGATAGTGAGTTATTTGCAGTTTGTCTTTTGAGAGAGACTGCATCTGAGCAACAAAAGAGGTTCCCTGGTGGAAATTCTTGAGCATTAATTATAAGTAGTTAAGCTTTGTCATCACAGAAATAAATTTTATAAGGACAAGCCTCAAAATCGAGGGCTTGGCTTGTTAAATTGGGGGCCCCTGTTGCTTGAGAGAATATCAGGTGGAGAAGTTTAATAGTTCTACTTTTTCTCCAGTCCCTCAAGGGACTTTGCAAATACTTTTTCATTTTTTTGCCCCAAATACTTTGAAATGCCTCAGGATATAATATATAACATTAACTTGTATAGAATGTTAAGATTTGAGTCCTTATTCTAGGTGCCATGTCAAGTAAAACTCAGTTAGATTGTTGAAATAAACTGACCAGACAGTTGAAATTAGTTTGCTACAGAAAATTTTAATTTTGAACAAAAGAAGCATCTCTTCTTTTGGTCTCACACAGAAGTTAAAGTTTTAAAATACAGACAATATTACTTTTTATCCTGTATTCTGATTTACCTTAGTCTTAACTAGATAAGCTTCATTCACATCCCTAATCAAAGTGTGATCTCTTTTTCAGTTTCTTTAACAGTTGCTGTAATGCTGACTTTCAGAGCTGGAGAACTCTCACTCTGAGTCTCAGGTGTCCCACAAACACTTAAAGTTCCAGGCAACTACCAAGTTATACAAAGAGCAAAGCATCTGAGAATTTAGAAGTAACAATTAAAGCTCAAGAGTAAATGTGACTGTTGTAAGAGCTTACTATCTAAGCCCTAATTTCTTATAACCATTTTTAATTGAAGCTACTTTCAGAAATAAAAACATTTGACGGTTGTCTTATATTAACAAACCAAGGCAGAGGTTTTGTCCTGTTTCATCTTTACACATTTACGAGAGTTATGTTAATTAGCAGGTAAGACATAATTTATATATTTATCTTACTTCTCTTTTAAAGCCCTTTTTTGTTGCAAATGAAGTTTTCACTTATGCTTAACAACTTGTACTTTTAGAGAGAATCATTAGAGCAAACAGTGTGCCCTCTTCTTTATGCTGGATACAAGGAAACCTTTTATTCTTCCCACTTTATTTGGAGTTCAAAAGTGGATTTTTAAAGGATTGGCCTGCCCTAATACCTTCTGATTACATTGATGGTTAATATTGCTCCTTTTTCCCTTCGAAATTTAAGATTTTTAAAGTTGAGATTTCTTTGACTTGGGGAGACCAAGAATCTCCCTGTAAGCACTTAAAGCCAACCTACTAAGACCATATTTTTAAAGGGGAGAGGATTACTTTTTGATAGGACTTTAGTAGTCAAATATACAAACACATATAAACTAAATTGTTTATGACACTAAATTGTAATACTTTGGACATTTGAATCTTAAGAGATACAGCCTGTGGGATGGGAGTGGAGGTGAACTTACAGCATTGTTTATCCCGTATGTTCCTTTCTTCTCAGGACCTCTCTGCCCTAAGAAAAGTGAAATTTTGCTACAACTCAATCAGTTGACGAACAAGACTTTTTCTGTCTCCCCATGTCTTCTTTAGCCATTTGTAACTTCATTGCCACTTGCAGTAACTTGTACTGTGACAAAATGTGAATGCCACAATGTCCTGAAACGGTGTCTATTTTATTCAAAGTTTTATTCTCAGGGAGGAGAGAAATGAGACAAAGTAGTCAGTGGCTGAGAGATTTCAAATAGAGTCTAGAGGTTATCCTGGAGGTTATTCTTACACCTTATATAGATAATCCCTTTTTAGTTTAAGGTGTATTAGAGAGACTGGAGGGAAGTGCCTGAAGCTGTGGAGCTGTGTTCCAGTAGCCATGTTTCTTTAAGATGATTGTATTATGACTCAGCTTTCGCAAATGACTGTGATTGTGAAAACCTTGTTCTGGTGCTCCTTTTGAGTACAGTATGGACGGATGAGTAAAGAATGTGGATTAGAAATGAATAAATATTGGGGGGAACAAATGTTAAAATAAATTGAGAAGAGGGAAATACTAATGGTCAATGAGAGGGGGTAAGGGGTATGGTATGTATGCGTTTGTTCTTTTTTCATTTCTTTTTCTGGAGTGATGTAAATGTTCTGAGAAATGATCATGGTGTTGAATATGTAGCTGTATGATGATATTGTGAGCCATTGATTGCACATCGAGTATGCAATGTTCATGTTGTATGTTGATTGATTTTATTAATAAAATTTTTTTAAAAAAGTTTTATTCTCAGAATCCAGGATAGTTTAATGTGGCTAGTTGGTGCTCAGTAAATATTAGTTAGATCGATGAAATTCTTGCTATGCTTTGACCAACTGAAAAGTCCCATTTCCAGATATCCTCTAAAAAGCTACACAAGCCACTTTCCAAAGTTAAGAGCATAAGTGGCTCTTTTAGGAAACGTTAGTTAATATCGTTACATCAAGTGTTGGGCCGTTACAAGTACAGTGCAGTAAAGAAATTAAAATTTTTTGTTTGAGTCAGATCCTGATAATAAATAATAATAATAATATTTTTACATTATTTGAGATATACTTTACATACCATACAGTGTACCCATTTAATGTGTATAGTTCTGTGGTTTTTAAATATATTCACAGAGTAGTGCAAATATCATCATGATCAATTTCAGGCATTTTCACTTATCCCCAAAAGGAAACCCTATACTGATAAGTCACTTCCCTTTCCCCTCTTCCCCCCGGCTTCTGGCAACCACAAATCTACTTTCTCTTTTTCTAGGTCTTTGTGTTCTGGACGTTTCGTATGAATGGAATCATATAATATGTAGCCTTTTATGTCTGACTTTAATGTTTTCGAGGATCTTCCATGTTGTAGCATTTATTAGTCTATTTTTAAGCCAGTGTTTCTTAATCCTTATTAGGGCCAGGAGCTTGATCTTGGACCTGTCATCCAGACTGGCACACCCTCATTTTATCAGTGAAGAAATTAAGGCTTCTCTCACTCCAAACAATTTATTACTCCTTAATGTTACCTCACATCTCTCAAACTCACCTTATTTGCACCAGGAAATGAGGGAGGAAGATGTTGTACTTCTCAGCTTCTTTGTTAACTTTGGTTATGCCACTTAACTCTGAAGCTTTGAAGCTTCCTTTTGCATCTGTAAATGGGAGTTTGAGCTGGGCTAATAGTTATCCAGTTGCCTTTGAAACTGTGAAGTCTGATGCAAACGCAACACAGTATTTATTGATTACTGATTTCTTGTCTTAATTTTTTAACTGAGATAATAATCTGCTCTACTGTTTCCATTGGTTCTTTTAAAAACAGGAAACATTCATTTGGTGGCAAACAGCATGCTTATTTGCATTTCTGGAGAGTGAAAATGTGTGGAAGTTTGAAGTTCGAGTGCCCTCTAGTGCCATGCTATAGTGTGGGCCCCAATTTCTCCATCTCCTGCCTAAAGTGGTGTTTTCCTGAATCTTCATTAGCTCTGTTGGAAAGAGATTTAGAATCATGCAAGTGAATGTTAAACTTCATTCCCTCTTCTCACCTTTGAGCTGAGAGTGAAGAATGTATTTTTATTTCAGAAGTCAGTCTCTTTGCTTTTCCCTAAACCTGAACACTGGTCTGTCCAGTTTTGCCTGACTCCTACCCCAGATTTATATATCTGTACCCTCTGATGCCTGCGGTGGTCCTCCAGTCTACCCCCTGGTAAAGCTAGGAACAGCTAAGAGAAGGGCTGGGCTTCAGGAAGGGGTCATCTCTTTCCATCCTAGATGTGTTGTGGGCTTGCCCGTAGAAAGGATCAGAAAATAACCAAGCGTGTCAGTATTGGGAGTTTTAAAAACCTGGGATAGGGTAATAGTAGGAAGTGAGGGGAAGCTTTGTTTCTAATGTGTGAAGAATAGCTGTGCCATCTCCCAGCTTCGCTTCCCCCTGAGAGGGGAACGCAGATGCCTGAAGCTCTGGTAACATGATCCCCTTTTCTTTTGCCTGTGGTATTTCTGTACCATGTTCTTATAGCTGTGGGCATTTCTTTCAAGCATTGTAGCAAAGGGAAAAGGGGGACTTCATGTTTTTCCTTTTGACCCCATTATTCATTTCACTCTGGTGGGTAAATGCTTAAAACAAAGGGAATTTCCTAGGGAAATTTTCAGCGTTTCCCTAGGTATTTGATATAGTTTTTAGTATACCAGGTGGTCCTGATTGGCAGTTGCTCTTGAAGGATAAAGTTGTTAACAATGTAAACATTTCTGTAATGGAGTGTGGCTTACAGAGGGCCTTTAAGGGAGGATATTTTACTTTAACCTTATAGCAACCATTTGTTGAGCATCTCTGTATCTTAGGCTGTACTGGACTTTGGAAATAAAAGAAAGAATGAACTTGTTCACATCTCTTAGTCTCCTCTGCTGATTGAATCATGTGGCTGGGAGCATTTTCTTCTCCAATGCATTATAAAACCTGTGAAATCAACACAGAGTAATCATTTTCATCTTCATTTTATCCAAACACTTAAAATATTTTTCCTTAATTTTACAGACTTTAAAATATGTATATTAATCCTAAAGAGATAGGAAAGTATTTCACACTCACATAAGGAGGGGAGTACAGATTTTTGTTACATTTGAGGGTTTTCAGCTCTAGTTTTTAAAATAATCTCTTTATTTAGAAAGAATTTCAACTTATAAAGGTCATAAAAATAAAAATAGTAGCAAAAACATCCAGTTACTCATTGAGCTTCACAATGAGTAATTGCATATTTTTGGTACTATTTTTTATTTATAACCAAATCTTAATTGGTAAGATTTAACTCCATTTGTGTTATCATTAGTGTGCTCTTGAGCCCTCTTTTTATAAACACCATACAGATTATACACTACAAATGTACAGACACAGAGACCCACACACAGACCCGTGCACATGTATGCACCCTCTTGAGATTTGAGGGTAAACTCTGGCCTTTTACCCCATAGTACTTGAACGTGCATTTCCTAAGTGTTCTAGTTTGCTAGCCGCCAGAATACAGTATACCAGAAACAGAATGGCTTTTAAAGAGGGGACTTTAATGAGTTGGTAGTTTACAGTTCTAAGGCCGAGAAGATGTCTCAATTAAAGCAAGTCTATAGAAATGTCCAATCTAAGGCATCCAGGGAAAGATACATTGGTTCAAGAAGGCTGATGAAGTTCAGGGTTTCTTTCTCAAGTGAGAAGGCACTTGGCGAACACAGAGTTTCCCTCTCATCTGGAAAGGCACATGGTGAACATGGTCAGCGTTCCTCTCTCATCTGGAAGGGCATGTGGTGAGCACAGCGTCATCTGCTAGCTTTCTTTCCTGGCTTCCTGTTTCATTAAGCTCCCCAGGAGGCATTTTCCTTCTTCGTCTCCAATGGTGGACTCTGCTTCTTGTGGCTACATCATTCTGCTCTGCTCTCTCTGAATCACTCTCATTCTCCAAAATGTTTCCTCTTTTATAGAACTTCAGAAACTAATCAAGACCCACCCAAATGGGTGGAGACATGTCGTTACCTAATCCAGTTTAGCAACCATGCTTGATTAAATCATATCTCCGGGGAAATGATCTGGTTACAGTTTCAAACATACAGTGCTGAATAGGGATTAGAAGAAACATCTGCCTTTACAAAATGGAATTAGGATTAAAACATGGCTTTTCCTAGGGTACATACATCCTTTAAAACCAGCACAAATGGGAACAAGCTACTTTAGATTTCTAGGAACCGGAATATTTTTTTCTCAGAGCTTTTTAAACATTGCTTTATAGCATTTTAATGTTGAAAAGAGATCATCCTTTCCTTTAATCCCAACATAAAGCTCTCTCTTTATTCAAGAATGTGAAAGTTTAGACGAACTAAACAAGTAGAGTGAATGCAGTCTATACTAGACCTCCCTCATTTGTGGCACTAACTGCATATTTGGGGGGTTTCTAAAACCACCCATAGGTTTGGTAATCTGCTAGAAGGGCCCACAGAACTCACTGAAAGCCATTATACTTATGGTTATGGTTTATTACAGGGAAAGGACACAGATTAAAATCAGTTAAGAGAAGAAGTACATGGGGTGGAGTCCAGGGAAGACATCAATTATGGAACTTTCCATTGTCCTTTTCCCAATTTCCAAGGAAAGTGTTCCACCCTCTCCAAGGCCTGAGGCCACCCAGCTCTTCCTGAACATTGAAGTGGAAGGCCTGCCCTCTCTGCCTTCTAAGTGCATGGGTGGGTCTAATCTCCTGGCCCAAAGTTTCTTAGCTTCAGATTTTAGCTTCCATGGTTCTGCCTTTGAAGTTATTTTTCCTTCAGTTTGTCCATTTTCTGTTCCTTTTAGTCCATACTGGTAGTGATTCTGTTTATACAGATCCCACAACACACTTGTTGGTTTTCTGTGTAGTAGGCATGGATCATAACCATCAGACAATAAGACTTTCCATAAATCCTTCCTGGATAACTCCTTCTCAAATCCTAGCTTTTTCTGAAATGGCTGATTGGTTCCATGTTTGGTTAAATCCTCACATGGGGCACTATTCTTTGGAGTCACCCTTTCTGGAAGCTCAGAATTTTCCAGACCATCAGTTTTTAGCTTCTTTGTACCCAAGAGTTCAGTTCTCAGCTTATCCATAAGCTGCTAGGAGAAACCAGGCTGCACTTTCCTATTTGTAAATCTCTTCTGCTAAATATCCAAGTTCATGGTTCTTAAAATGTGCCACTTTAAAACAAGGATCACCTTACTTCCAGTTTGCAATAGCATGTGTATCATTTTTGTCTAAGGGCTTATCAGAAATATCTTTAGAGTCCACATTTCTACCAACAGTCTCTTAAAAGCATTCTAGGCCTTCTCTATCAAGCTCCTCACAACTCTTCAGAATCTTTCCCCATATCCATTTAAAAAGCCATTTCAACATGTTTGGTATTTGCAAACCAAAGCAGCACCGCACTCCTGGTGTCAAAACCTGTTTTAGTTTGCTAAAGCTGCCAAATGCAATATGCCAGAAATGGAATGGCTTTTAAAAACAGAATTTCATATGTTGCAAGTTATAGTTCTAAGGCTGAGAAAATTAAGGCACCAGGAGGTTACCTTCACTCAAGAAAGGCTGATACCATCTGAAACACCTGTCAGCTGGGAAGGCATGTGGCTGGCATCTGCTGGGACTTCTGGCTGCTGGACACCTCTCTCAGCTGGGAAAGCACATGGTAATTGATATCAGCTGGCGTTCCCTCCTCATTTTTTTTTTTTTTCTCCTCATTTTATAAGGCTTCCCTGGGGGCAGTTTTCTTTCTGCATCTCCAAAGATCTCTGGCTTTGTGGGCTCTGTTGGCATTGAAGCTTTTTCCAAAATGGTTCCCTCTTAAAGGGCTCCAGTAAGCAACCCCACCTTAAATGGGTGGAGACACATCTCCATGGAAACTAAGTAAAAGTTACCACCCACAGTTGGGTGGGTCACATCTTCATGGAAATAAAAAAGATACTAGGGCGGTACAGTCATGGCTCAGTGGCAGAATTCTTGCCTGCCATGCCAGAGACCTGGGTTTGATTGCTGGAGTCTGCCTATGCCAAAAGAAAAAAGATCCTACCTAGCAATTTTGAATGAGTATTGAAGAACCTGGCTTTTCTGCGGTACATCACAGTTTCAAACTGGCACATCCCCCATCATAGCTCATATTTAGATAATTAGACTGGTAGCCAAAGCCCCCAAGCAAACAAAGGCACTCCTGTTAGATGTGATCTACCAAGGGCCTGGAGACCACCTCCAGTAACAAAGGGCAAGAGCCAGACTTTTCTTTGGGAAAAGTTAATTCTTTACTACATTACTAGTGTTCAGGAGTTTAATTGGAATTAGGCAAGTGTGCATATAATATTCCTTTTGGCATTTTGTGTGAGACAGTGGTTTAATGAATCAGGTCTTGCTTCAGCTTTGGATTATTTGAATATTTTTTAGTATTCCATTTTAATTTATCTTTGGATTTTTATATATACTTTGCATTATTTTTTGCAATGGTTGCTCTAGGTTATTACAGTGTACATTCTTATATTTTCACAGGCAACTTAGAGTTAAGATTGTGTCACTTAATGTAAAACAGGGAAAGCTTACAGTGGCATGGGTCATTCATACTCCCCTTCCAACCCTTCTTTATACATATACATTAGACAGTGTTATAATTTTTGCTTTAAATAGTCCTACATATTTAAAGAAATTAAGGGAAGGATAAATAGTCTTAAATTTACCTAGACATTTACCATTTCCTATATGCTGCAGTCTTTCTTTTTTTTTTTTTTAAACTTTTTTATTAATTAAAAAACTTAACAAAAGAACATTAAGATATCATTCCATTCTACATATACAATCAGTAATTCTTAATATTATC
>PVIY010056937.1:0-13104 GCA_004026745.1 Myrmecophaga tridactyla
ATATTTCATAAGATTATGACAATTAAATCCAGATTTAGAAGCAATTAATATATTTGTGTAATCCATGGTTAACATTTAATATCCATATTGAAAAGACTGATTTATGAATTTCTTTCTTAAAGTAGCACCATGAACAACATTTCCCAATAATTTATATTCAAAATAGTGACTAGTACATATCCTTTTATATGTAGGGAAAATTTTGTGTACTTAAATATTACTGGATATAAAATTGTATTTCTTAGATTGATATAATAAAGTTGAAACTGATTGGACATTTGATAAAAATAATTGCAAATTTCATGTCAAATTTCAACTTATATATTAATTTTGATTCATATTGTGTTAAAATTCATAAAAAGCTCTTTTCATTGAAAAGTTCAAATTGACAGTATGGAACACAAAGACCATTCAGAAATAGTATCCTCAGAATGGACAAATTTCTAAAAACTAAGTAAAAAAAAAATCAGGCCTGATTAGCTGCCTAAAGTGTGCAAATTAACAGTAAATGTATACCTTTCTGAAAGAGATTGACCAAGAGAATTATTTTCACTATAAATAGGAATAGAAAAACAACTTAGAAAAACAATATAATTTGTTGTGGATTCTGTAAAATTATATTAATCATCTCTCATAATTTTAAACAAACTTAGAGAAACTTCCAGATAACTTATTTAAAAAAATATGTTAAATCCATTCTGTTGCAAAGTAAAGAAGATATGAAAAGGTAATTCAGAAAATGAGTAAAAAGAGAAGAAGATGAGATTAAGAGGATTAAGCCTGTGATTCTGACAGCTATATGAAAAGGTTAAAAGCAGAAGCACAAAACATCTGAAAAGTGTATCACTGATGATGGATGACAAGCACTTGATCCCCAAATATTTCTGAATATTCCCACTTCTCACAGATGGAGAAAGAAAAAAAAACATACATAAATAATGTTACAGAAAAAAAGTTTCAATTGAATAATTTGGCTCTTTCAGATCACTTTCAAATTTATGCACTGTAAAACATTTTAAACTTAAAAATAATTATCTATTTATTCCCAGATTTGATGTAGTTCAGAAAAAAGTTAGCCATGAAGAACCATACAATGGTGACAACATTCATTCTACTTGGACTAACAGATGACTCCAGTTGGCAAATTGCAATTTTCCTTTTTCTATTTCTAACATACTTACTGAGTATCACTGGAAATCTAACAATCATCCTGCTCACCCTGATGGATTCCCACCTCAAAGCACCCATGTATTTCTTCCTTAGGAATTTCTCCTTATTAGAAATCTCATTGACATCTGCCTGTATCACTAGATTCCTGGTCAGCATTATGACTATAGATAAAACAATTTCTAATGATGCTTGTATAATGCAATTATTTTTCCTCATTTGCTTGGGTGCATCGGAGTTTTTCCTG
Organism: Myrmecophaga tridactyla; assembly: GCA_004026745.1. Taxonomy (NCBI): domain Eukaryota; kingdom Metazoa; phylum Chordata; class Mammalia; order Pilosa; family Myrmecophagidae; genus Myrmecophaga; species Myrmecophaga tridactyla. Next base: position 1,415 of record PVIY010056937.1, read on the forward strand.
TTGGCTGCCATGTCCTATGACCGCTATGTGGCCATCTGCAAACCCCTTCATTATGCCACCATTATGAGCAGCACAGTCTGCACCCAGCTGGTCCTTAGCTCTTAGTCGAGTGGGCTGTTAACTGTCTCTCCTGGCCTTATCATGGGCCTGGGGTTGGAATTTTGTGATGCCAATATAATTGACCACTTTATCTGTGACTATTCTCCTGTCCTGAAGCTCTCCTGCACAGATACACATGTGATAGAACTGTTAAGTTTTATTTTAGCCATTGTCACACTCCTGCTTACATTGGCCCTGGTGATACTTGCTTATGCAAATATCATGAGAACAATTCTGAAGATTCCTTCTGCCCAGCAGAGGAAGAAGGCTTTTTCTACCTGTTCCTCCCACATGATTGTCATTTCCATCTCTTATGGCAGCTGCATTTTTATGTATATTAAGCCTTCTGCAGAGGAAAGGGTATCTTTAAACAAGGGGGTGGCAGTACTCAGCACTTCGATTGCACCTGTCTTAAATCCATTTATATATACTCTAAGAAATAAACAAGTGAAACAGGCCCTGAAGACTATAATAAAAAATCAGGTCTTCATTACCTTAAAATAATAGCTTTGGCTTGTATAAAAGCATACCACTAAAGCTTATTGAAAAGTGCCATATATATCAACTGCCCCTTTAGCATACTAATTTATTTTATTTTTATATGATGGTAGGGATTAACATCAATTAGAAGCTGTCTTTGAGTCTTATTTTCTGTATTAATATTCCTTTATTCAGTGATGGGATCACTTAATTCTTTTTTTTTTTAGAAATTAAGGTTTGCCTATGTCATTTTATTTTTTTTATTATTATTATTTTTTTTTAATTTGCATATGGGCAGGAGGCACCAGGGATCGAACTCCAGACCTCCAGTATGGCAGGTCGAAGCTCTGCCTGCTGAGCCATGGCAGCCACCCACTTAATTCTTTTAACTTAATTCTTTTATTTTTATCCAACCTCAAAATATTCAGTTGAGAATTCATTTTGGAAATCCAATATCTTCATGATTTTTGTGCATAGATGTGCCTAGACTGTAGACCATGTTTGAAATCTACATGTATTGTTTTTAATCTCTAGAAATAGATTTCTGTATATACCACAGAATGTATATACCACAGAGTGTATATATTTCATCAACATATATGATATTTCCAGGAACATAATATTGACCTTCAGTAGAGGTATTCATGTTTAGGCATAATAGTTTTCCAAATTTCTCTTTATCTGTAAACCAAATCAAAGTCTTTTTCATTAAGTAAGAGTGCTTTACATCAGAAGCTATTTTAAAAATATATAAGTAGACTATACCACTGTCAGACATTTGTTAAATGTTGGATCTTAAATTTGTTTCTAGTTTAAAACATCAAACCCTATGCAGGTAATAACTGTGCAATATTGGCTTTTATGTACATCAATGGAAGAATTTGATCTGGAGGAATGAAGGGATGAATAACTATCCTAAAATAATTCAAAATCCAAATTAGATCTGTATGATTCTAGGGAACACAAATAAAACTTATACTTATGCTTGAGATTTTTGAGATATACATTTTAACACATGGAGAACTGTTAATCACCTTGCAATATTTTGCCATATTTTCTTTCATGTGTGTTTCTTAGCACATACCCCTTCATTCTCTTGTATTCCTTTCTTTTTATTTCCGCATACCATGTTTGAATAATCATTAATGTTCTAATTTCTTTTGAGAGATTACTCTCTTTTATATTATAATTTTTATTCAGCATGTATCTGAATGCCATTATTCAAAATGTATATTTGTTTAATTAAAAATTCAAAGGGTAAATTATTGTTTCAAATTTAATTTCTTATAATACAATGTCATTAGTCTCTTTCCCTTGAACTTGATTAATGTTTCTTCATAGCACATAGAAATAACAATTATTCTAGGATTAATTATCTGTTTCAAATTTTGGGATATCAAATCTGTGAAAACGGGCTTTAATTTGTTCACCCCTCTATTCACAAAGCCTAGCACCCTATCTGGCACATAGTACTGCTCAATTATATTTAATTCATTCTGATAATATTTCATTTAAATTAATTGCTGTGCTTAATAATTATTATGTATTGTTTTTAGTAGTTTAACCTGAGATATTTCTATGCATATTTACCTCTGTATCTATGTATCTATCAACTTTATATCTGCAATTATATTTTGCTTCTAAAAATTCTTTCTTCCAGTTAGGTCTCTGTGGTTTCTCTTCTTTTCTGTGATTATTTTTCCCCAGTGGTAATAGCCATCTTCCACATTTTGGACTTTCCATTGCTTCCACACCTTCAAATTTTCTTCTGGCATTTCCTAAATTTTCAGAGAGCTTTTCTTATTAGTCCTCTTATCACTGCTACAACATCAAATTTAGGGGACTCCTAAAGATCTGACTTATAGTTCTATTCTATTTATTTTTTTTTTTGCAAATGCTTATTATATTAATCATCCTTCTTTTATGTCATTTCTTATAATCTTGCTTCCTATTCCTGCTCATTATTGGCATAATCAGCAGGTACTTTTCCTGGCTTTATATTTCTGTTTTAATGCTTTCATTTTTGTACAGTATTGAACTTGCCAACTCTGAAACTTATTTCTGTATCTGGCCCTTTACAGTAATAGACCTTTCTTCTTTTTCTTTCCTCTTTTTCTTTTCTCGCTTTCTTTCTTTCTTCCTTTCTTATTTAGTGATTTGGGTACTTGTTATTTTTTTACAAATTTTCTTTTGCATTGTTTTCTATTTTCTGTACTAAAGTTTTTCTTCCTGTTTTTCATCATTTCCTCTTAGTAACAACCAAATCTTCTTTGATGTTTTATACTCATACGGCACACTGCGGTATACTGTTCCCATTATTACTTTTTCTCTGTGACATATTCCTGTTTAACGTTGACAAATGATCTAATTCTCTGAAATAAAGGAATCCATAAAAAATTAGAATTATCAAGATTTTGCCTAAAAGGATTGTATGTGTATGTGTGTCATATCAAAATCCATGGAATTACCACTTTTGAATTGGCCCAATGTATGTTATTAGAGATAAATGATTATGTATTAAAACATCACAAGACTGTTTCACAAATCAAAAGTTATGAGGATAGAGCAATAACTCTGTATTTTCTTGAAACAAAGCAAAATAAAACAACACCCCAGTCTCTGAATCTGTGGTCAGAGATTGGTGAAGATTCAACCTTCTTGCTCCCATTTTCAGATGTGCTCAATTTCTGGAGTGATTCCTTCTCAGGCATGGTGCTGATGGTAATTATTTTCATTTTCTTATTCTCCCTTTCTAATATTTATTTTCTAAATAAAAATCTACTTTCCTTTTATTAGTGGAGACCCTTTAGAAATCCTGTGTTGATTCTTAGGAATTTTCATGATGGTGAAAGTTTTCATTGCATACTCTCCTTCCAGAAGTATTTTATAATTATGGAACTAGAAACTTCAGAGGACATTTTTATGCAAGTTCCTTTTTAAATCCATAACTTTAGTGTGTGGGTTGAAAAACTTATGATCTCATAATTTAAAATTTAAGAAAAGTATCTATAATGTCTATACAGACTCATTTTATGGATTATAAGCTTGATATTATTGATCCCTGGTGTTCACTGTTCTCTGTGGAACATAGTAATTTTATTGAAAATATGCTTTTTAGAGTTGCTCAGGGATGTGGCAAGCTCAGGGAAAATTGAAAGATATTTCAATTCTAATTATTTTCACTTGAAATGTGCATAGATTTTTAGTACAATAAATATTACCTTTAGGAGAAAGACTTGATGATTTTTATGAGATTTTATCAGTGATGTCACTATACAAACAGTATATGTCAACAAATATATTTTGGAGGTAATGTATTCACCATATATATATTTTTTTCTTTTGCATGGGCAGGCACCAGGAATTGAATCCTGTTCACCGGCATGACAGGCGGAAATTCTGGCACTGAGCCACCATTGCACTGACCCCTATAGGCTTTTATTAGACATGGAAACCCATTGCTTTGGATTTAAATCTGTTGTTTTATTTTTGCTCACTGAAAAATTTTATGGCCTTCAACAAATATCTTTTTTCTGTCATTTTCTTTTTTTATATATATTTTACTGAGAAATCTTCACACATATACATTCTATATATGTGTACAATCAATTGCTCACAGTACCATCATAGTTATGTATTCATCACCATGATCATTTTTAATACATTTGTGTAATTTCAGAAGAAATAAAAAGAAAAGGTAAACACTCATACATACCATATATCTTACCCCTTCCTCTCATTGACCACTACTATTTCCATCTACTCAATTTATTTTACCCTTATACCCCCTATTATTTATTTATTCATCCATATTTTTTTACTTATCTGTCCATACCCTGGATATAAGGAGCTCAGAAACAAGGTTTTCACAATCACAGGGTCACATTGTAAACATTATACCTTTATACAATCATCTTCAAGAATCTGTGCTACTGGAAATACTTTGAAGCAACAGACTAGCCAGCCTGAAAGATGGATTCATAAGGCAGTTAATGGAAATATTGGCAAGAAAATGGACTGATTCAAATCTATAATTTGAGAGGCGTGGCAGAAGATTTTAATGACAGTCTGGGATTACCACATTATTTGAAGACACATGGTATTTCACATTAGAAAAGTGTCATTCTTGAAATATTCATAAGGAAGATGAATAAGTGTGAGGAAAACGAGGCAAAGTAGAATTTGAATTGCAACAATAAATACAAATATTATAGGAAGAATATTAATATCAAACAGAAGACATTTATTTAGGAATTTGCTGTAGAATTTTACCACTTCAAACTTGTCTACTCTCTGGATTCATGGCCTTTACAATCTGAGGTTCCATATTTGTTTTACAAAGCATGAATCAAGAACCAGGTGATTTTGGAATATCAATTTAAATGTATGTAAAGTATAAATATTAATATTTACCTTTGTGGTGGGTTATGAGTTTCAAATCTGGTGGGCAAAATTATTAGTGAATTCCAAGAGTATATTGATGAACTCTGAAGTATCATTATTTTTTGTCTCCTCGAACTAGGAAGTAACATTTTTGTAACTGTAAGAAAATGGCACAAAGTATTCACCACATAAGAGCAACTAACTTCTACTCCATTGTGCCTGAGAGAGATTTTTCAAGACTGTACTTCAGGTTCCAACTAAAAAATAAAAATAGTCATGGGTTACAGGAGATTGCCCATTTGAGGGCAGAGTGCTGACTGATCTGCAGTTGTGCTCCCCTTTATCAGTTGCATGGACTATGTATAATTGATGTTCCCCTACACATGAGGACATGATAAATTCAAAACGAAGTGCACAATACCCGAAAATTATTATCATCTTCCTTAGCATACACCTTGTTTTATCTGTATCTAGGAAAAAATTACATCTATTTATTCCTTGATGACATTTTTAAAGGCCAAATGACATTAGTGATATTTTAATAGCAAGTCACTATCACCAACAAACCATTACCACATAAATCTAAAACATTTGAAAACAGGCAGTAAACCAGAAAATTCAGAAGTGACAAAAGGCCCTGGTTTAAACAAAGAAATGTGCCACGAACAACATCAAGGAGTTTCATAGCCTCTGTTCTTCTCTCCTTTCCCAATTTGATGAGACAAAGCACTCAAAGAGAATTATAAGATGCTGTAGATCAGAAAAAGTTTTTCAGTGAATTCCAAATATTGAATATATTGACTTCATTCCTTAAGAATGTTTTGGGTATCATTTTGCAATTAAACCCAAGCTTATTGTTCAAGGTAAATCAGGTGATATAAAAAACAACTATATATTGATACTGAAAAATCTCTAAGATAGTATGTTACTGTAAAAATGTAAATGTATCATACAGTGGTCAATAAGTTACATCTATTAGCAGAAGGCAGAGAAATTAAGCACAGTTTGGCTATAGTTTTGACCTCACATTTTTTCCTTTTTTTTTTTAACATTTGTTTATTTGTTGGTTTATATAGGGATCAATTATTGAGTTTCTTCTAAAGGGTCTTATAGTGGATATGCACCATTCTAATCACTCCAGGTAAATCAGTAAAAGAGAATGTGCCTTCACTTAGGGGGTTTTCTTCTAATAACAGAAACAAAACTCACATATAAACAAGGAAATATATTAAAATATAATGGAAACAAACATCAAAACAGTTGTGTTATTACACTTAGAGTGACAATTAAGGGAATTAAGGATAGTGATATATCTCTACAGGCAAGAGGGTAAATAAGTTTAGGGTACCATTAATGAATCAAATTCACATCAAATGTAGCTTATAATCAATATATAAAATCAAATGTCAATAATTAAAACAGAGATTTAATATAAATAAGAGCTATTTATTTGAAAAGGTAAAGACAATAGTCAAAACTAGTAAGTATTGATCAAGAAGGAGGGAAATAAAAACAAATCACATTTTAATAAATGTAAACAAATCATTAAGTAAAAATTGAAATAGCAAAACATTATTTTGAACAACATTTTACCAGTATGTTAAAAAATCATTACTTTTTAATCATGTTAAAAAAATCACATACTTTTTCATCATGTTAAAAAATCTTTGCCAAAGGAACACAGAGTAAATGAAATAAATATAGTTAACTTAGTATGGACTTATATATCTAAACACAAAATTTCACCATATTTAGATAGATTATTTTAGGGGTGATTTTGCTAAAACTTTGAAGAACAACACACCATCAAAATCTTTGACTGGAAAAACTTTTATAAAATAGAATAATTACCCATCTCACTTAACAAATACATTGTATCTTTTCTATATTGAGTGTCCTGAGGCCCAGGACACTCAGTCACATTTATGGAAATATAAATACAAAATTAATTAAATTATTTCCTTATGAAAATTAACATAATATAAATATTCACAGATGTAACCATTACCAAGTGAGTATTACCTCAACATTGAAAGTATGATACATGATTTAAAGAAGCTAAAATCAGTTTCTGCAGGTTACAAAGTCTAACAAGAACATTCATGGTAGAATTCCAATACATATAAATAACGGCATGTAATAAAATTCAACAGTTTATGATTAAAATCGACAGCAAGTTTTTAAAAGAAGCAAGCATTTATGAATTCATACTTCTAATAATTACAATAAAAATAATAGCTAGCTTTTATTGGTGCTTTTATATGTACAAGTTGTTCTTCTAAGTTCTTTACATTTAATTAAATCTTTTAAACCTCATAATAACCATATGATACTGCTATAGATTGGAGATAACTAAAAGCTTGATGTATGCATGGTCATATGTAGTTACTTAAAAGCTAACATTTATATGCAATGTCATTTGGTTTGCTTCAATATGTGAGTAATAAATACAGGAAATTCTTAAAGAAAATATTTATTTTGTTTACAAAACAGTAAAACCTTTTTATACTGTTTATAACAATTAGAATCAATAGTTGCAAGCATTTCTTAAATTCTTGGCACAAATATGAATGTTTCTAATGACTTCTTGAATGTGCACATAAACCAAATGAAGTACTATTTTACACTTATGTTGAAGAAAGTCAATTGAAAGTCAATCAGGGAAAATTATACACTTGATCAAGGTCACACATCTAAGAACTGATAGAGCTTAGGTTCTGTGCATGAAGGTGCACTCTCCATCTAATAATCTTTAACTACTATATCGCACTGATTTTACAAAATATTACAAATGCTCAGTGGTAAGGAAAGCTGTAAAATAATTAGAAAGTAGAATACAATGTTTAATGTTTATATAAAAGCAAGAAAATGCATATGATGTAATGGGAACTAAAACAGCCAGGTCCCTTACTTTAAATAGTGTATAATCCCAATTTTAAAAACAATAACTTTTGTAGAAAAAGTGAATCTTTCTTAGAGATTCAATCTATAAATAGTCTCACATCAAATTAATTCTTATTCAATCTATAAAAAGTCTCACATTGAATTAATTCTTAAATGCTTTCAAGTAAATAAATGTAATTCTTTTAACTAACAAGCCTGCTTAAATCACAAAACACCAAAGTTAATTAAGAATTCACCACCATGTGCTCATTGTTTTCCATAAGGTGGACAATTTTGAAATGAAATATAGAAGAACATAAACTCAAAGGAGGTCACTTGAAAAGTATTTTCCATTAAAACATAATGTATTAACTGCACTGAGTACCAAAGAAAGCTGGAATATGTTTAGCTCTGAAAAGTAATTTTTTCATTTACTGAATAAGAACATGAAAATAAAGGGGCTTATTAATAAATTACTTTATAATGGAAGATATGTGGTATGTCTTTTTAATGGAGTTTAACATTGGCTTAAAACAAATATACATATACATGACCTATATATGTGTTTTCAAATTATTTTCATGCTGAAACCTCTTGCACAGCTGAGTTAAGTGAATGTGTCTCCCTAACACCAAGCATGCTGTTTGATAAAAGCAACCATAGAATATTGAGAACCAAGAGTAAGCAATACACATTTTTCTGAAAACAGTGGTTTTTGTCAACCCAATGCAGACATTGTGAGGCAATTGGTCAGGATATTTGAAAATGAGACACCTGGAAAATCCAGGCTACAGTATATATTCAAGAAGAATGCAACTCTTGATATTCTAACTGCAGAGAATTATAGTTTCAATATAGTAAATAAACATGTGGATTGAAAAAATGTAAAATGGTGTATCTTTTGCACTGTTTAGCCTGTGTATATTATTTTAAAGCAATTTTTTTACTTACTCATATGGGTTTTCAAATACAATTTTTAAATAGTCCACTAAAAACTTCTGGTTTAGAGTGACTTTTCTTATTATTTTCTCTCCAAACTTTACAAAAATATGGATAAAGCCATGAAAAATTATACAAGGTGTCATGGTCAGCTTCATGTGTCAACTTGGCCAAGTGGTGGTACTTGTTTGTCTGGTTGGGCAAGTGCTGGCCTGTCTGTTGCAATGAGGACATTTCATAGAATTAGATCATGAGCAGGTCAGCTGCATTCACAGCTGATTCCATTTGTAATCAGGCAAGGGGAGTGTCTTCTGCAATGACTGATGCCCAATGTAATCACTGGAAGCCTTTTAAAGTGAATTTAGAAGAGACAGGCTCTTTTCCTGCTTCAGCTGGCAAGCCTCTCCTTTGGAGTTTGTCCAGAACCTCCATTGGAATCGTCGGCTTCACAGCCTGCCCTGTGGATTTTGGTCTCTGCGGTCCCTCGGTCATGTGAGACACTTTTATAAATTTTATATTTGCGAGTGTTCCCTGTTGATTCTGTTTCTCTATAGAACCCTAACTAATACACAAGGCCATCACTGCATGGGTAATCTAGGTTGGCAAATTGTGCTATTTTTCTTTTTACAATCTACACTTATAGTATCATGGAAACTTGATGATCATCACCCTCACTCTCTCTGATTCCCACCTTAAAACACCCATGTACTTTTCTCTGAAAGTTTTTCCTTTTTAGAAATTTCAGTGAAGTCAACATGTTTTCCTGAATTCCTCATCAGCATAGCAACAAAGGACAATGTGATTACCTATAATCATGGTGCAATTCAATTATTTCTATACATTTTATTTGGAGCAGCAGAATTTTTAAATTAACAGCCATGTCTTATGATCACTATGTCATTATCTGCAAACCCTGTATTATAGAATCATCATGAGCAGTAAAGTCTACACCAAGTTGGACTTTCTTTCTTTGTTCACTCCATTTTTGGAAGTCCCTCCAGGGTTCATCATGGATTTCTGTAGTGACAATATCATTGATCATTTTGTATGTGACTATGACTCTGGCCTTCTGCTCTCTCACACAGATACCAGACACATAGGAATATTCAGTTTTAGTTTAGTAACCCTTTTCTCACCCTGATACTAGTGATTATCTCCTACACACTTGTCATATGGATGAGTTAGAAAAGTTCATCTGCCCAGAAAAAGAAAAGGGCATTTTCTACCTGCTCTTCTCACATAATTGTCACCTGCATTTCTTATGGAAACTGTATCTTCATGTACATTAAGTCTAATGCACAAGAAAAGGTCACTAAATAAAGGTGGGGCAGTGCTCGATACTTCAGTTGCCACCCCCTTAAACCCTTTCCTTTACACTCTGAGAAACAACCAAGTCAAACAAGCCTTCAGAGACAATATAAGGAAGATGTTTTCTTTCCTATCAAGTAATTCTTATGTCTTCAAGAAAATGAAAGAAATTGAACATCTATTTTGATCTATGATGCCCAATTGTTCTAGTTTGCTAGCTGCCAGAATGCAATGTACCAGAAACAGAATGGCTTTTAAAAGGGAAATTTAATTAGTTGCTAGTTTACAGTTCTAAGGCCAAGATAATGTCCTAATCAAAGCAATTCTATAGAAATGCCCAATCAAAGGTATCCAGGGAATGATACCTTGGTTCAAGAAAGCCCACAATGTTCAGGGTTTCTCTCTCAAGGGAGAAGGCACATTGCGAACACAGACACAGTTTCTCTTTCATTTGGAAGGGCACAGGGTGAGCAGGGCATCATCTGTTAGCTTTCTCTCCTGGCTTCCTAATTTCATGAAGCTCCCCAGGAGGTGTTTTCCTTCTTCATCTCCAAAGGTCACTGGCTTGTGGGCTCTCTGCTTTCTGTGGCTATGTCATTCTTCTCTGCTGTCTCTGAATCTCCCATTCTCCAAAATGTTTCCTGTTTTATTAGACTCCAGTAAACCAATTAAGACCCATCCAAATAGGTGGAGACATGTCATCACCTAATCCAGCTTAACAACCACTCTTGACTAAATCACATCATCCAGGGAGATGATCTGATTACAGTTTCAAACATGCAGTATTAAATAGGGATTATTCTACCTTTATGAAATGGGATTTTGATTAAAACATGGCTTTTCTAGGGTCCATACATCCTTTCAAACCAGCACACCAATCATCATAAATTTACCTCTTATATTCCCTCCAACCAGGTATGACTAATGCTATATAACTTTTTTGCATAACATGCTCCTGAGTTCTACAATTTTTTAATTGTTTCTTCTAGATATGGAATTACTTTATTGAGACAACATCTTTCTACTAATAATTTCAAGTCTCTGATTAATCTATGTTTTACACATTTCAAAATAACACTTAAATATATCTAATTTGTCATGTCCTCCTAAGTTAGAAAAATAAATTTCAGTGTCCAGAATTGGTCCTTTGACTTCACTTAACCCCAATAAATAAAATATTTCACATATTCTTAGTAATTGTGAATTGACTGTACTGAATTTTCCATTTCACAATAGAGAATGTCCTCTAATCTTTTTAAATTTTCCATGAGATAGATGCTTTCTTAGCCTCTGCATTTTATAGATGAGAACACTAATGTTGAGAAGAATTAACATGTGTGTCCAAAGTCACAGAAATTGTAATGTAAACACTGTATTAAAACAAATATAACCTGCAGTGGCAGAATTCTCGCCTGGCATTCAGGAGACCTGGGTTTGATTCCCAGACCATGTACTTCCTAAACAAACAAGCAAACAAACAAAAACCAAACCAAACAAAAATTCAACACATGGTGCTGCAATAGGGGATACTCACATGGAAAAAGGATGAAATGTGACCCCTTCCATACAGCATACAAAGAAAAATAAATAAATAAATA
>PVIY010056938.1:0-13102 GCA_004026745.1 Myrmecophaga tridactyla
AACATAGGTTGAAAGTGAAAGGCTGGGAAAAGATATTTCATGCAAATAACAACCAGAAAAGAGCAGGAGTAGCTATACTAATATCCAACAAATTAGACTTCAGATGTAAAACAGTTAAAAGAGACAAAGAAGGATACTATGTACTAATAAAAGGAACAATTCAACAAGAAGACATAACAATCATAAATATTTATGCACAACACACAGATGACAATCACATGAGCGGAGGCTCAATATCATTAGTCTTTACAGAAAAGCAAATGAAATCCTCAGTGCGATTCCACTACATAACTAGATGCTTAAAAACTGACAATACTGAAAAAAATTTAAAAAAATAACTTAAAAAAAAGAAACTGACAATATCAAGTGTGGACTACATGGTGCAGTAACTGGAACTCTCATGCATTATTGGTGGGAATGCAAAATGGCAGTTACTTTGGACAACATTTTGGTAAATGTCTTTCAACTGATAAACTGTGGTATATCCATACAAAAGAATGCTGCTCAGCAACACATAGGAATGATTTACTACTACTTGCAACACCATGGATGAATCCCAAATGTATCATCCTAAGTGACAGAAGCTAGATTCAGAAGGCCACATAGCGTATGCTTTAGTTTTCCGACTGTTGAAACAAATACCATACAATAGGCTGGCTTAACAACAGGAGTTTACTGGCTCAGGGTTTCAAAGTCTAGAAGGTTTGCTTCCTCCAAGGGTCATTATCTTCTGGTTCGTCAGCAAACTTTGGGGTTCCTTGGCTTTTCTGTCATATGGTAACGCACATGGTGGAATCTTTTCCTTTCTCTTCTGGGTTCCAATGACTGCCAGCTTCTGGCTACTGGCTGTTCTCCCATAACTTCTTTTTCCAATCTCCTTTGTGTATAAGGATTTCAGCCACATTGGATTAAGGCCACCTTCATTTAGTTTGGACATACCTTAACTAATAACATTTCCAAAGTTTCTATTTCAAATGGGTTCATACCCACAGAACCAGGGCATGGGGCCCTGAGCATGCCTTTTGTGAGGGATATGATTCAATCCCCATCAGAAATGACTCCATTTATATAACATCCTAGAAAAGACAAAATTATAGTGACTAAAAACAGATTTGCAGTTGCCAGATGCTACGCATGGGGGCAGGGAAGGGGTTGTTGGCTAAAAGGCTTAGAAAAAAATTTTAAGGGTGATGGATCTGTCCTATATATTTTTTGAAAGGGTGTTACATGACTATAAATATTTTGTCAAACCTCACAGAACTGTACATTAAAAAGGCAAATTTTGTTGTAGGCAAATTATAACTTTAAAAATGAAGAAAAGTATACTTAAGGTTCAAGATTTTAATAAAATTAATATTTTGTTGTTTTATGAGTATATTCTTAAGTGAAAATGACTTTTTTTAAATTGAATGCAGGGTGGTGAAGAATATGACAATTATTACTACAGTTTGGTGCTATTGCCTTGATTTATTCAAATGCACCAGCAGTTTTACCTGCCACTGCTTTTGCACCATCAGTGCAACAGTCAACATAGTACAAAGAGCAAATAACATCTTAATAGTATTATGAAAAAAGTTTTGGCCCATGGACTTGCTCTGAAAAGATCTCAAGACCCCTTAGGATCCACAGACCACACTTTGAGAACCACAATTCTTAAGATGTTGTAAATACTCAAATTGGGGGGTGGGGGGATTCTAGTAGCACTGAGTGGGAAATCAAGGAGTCCTTAGACATGCAAGAATCTAAGTATGTCCTGAGGAAGAAAAGGAAAAAATGTCAGGAATTAGAAAAATGTTACAAAGCAATCCCAGGATAACACTCAATACCCCACAGGCCTGTCCAATAACTCAGTTTATTCTCCTATAAAGTTCTGGTCTTTAAAAGAAGCATTCATTTCTTGTTTTCATTTATTACAGAGACATAAGAAAAGCAAAGTAGTCATTTATTTTTGGTTTATAAGACAAAGATTTTAAAGTACTACAAGGTGGGAATGGCCAGCAATGGCAAAGATCTTGAAAGAAAACCATAACCTGCAATTTATTGAGGAATTCTATTTTAATAGCAGCTAAGAGGGTCCCTCAAAGCTTAAAATATCTCCCAACTTAGTTTCTTTCATTTTAGCTGAGCATTAGCCTGGAAAAGACAGAATGAATAAAGAAGAAAACAATCTTGTTTATAAGTAAAGTCCTAGTTTTAAGCTAAATAATTAATAGCAACCAGAATTTCCTAGAGAACTTGGGATTTCTGAACCATTTTAAGAGCCACAAGACACATTTAATAAGGTATGAGACTAACTGGTGAGTCAACCCTCTCATCAATTTAAAACCACCTGTAAGCACCTGGAACTAAATATGTAGAATCACCTGGCATTTCAAGTAAACCAACAAATAAAACAGGAGAGTATATAATCATGTACAGGCATACCTCGGAGATACTGCAGGGTTGTTCCAGACCACCACAAAAAGCAATTACTGCAATAAAGCTAATAAAGCAATAAAGTGAGACACATGAATTTTTAAAATTCCCACTGCAAGTTATGCTTGCACTATACTGGAGTCTATTAAGTGTGAAACAGCATTATGTCTTTAAAAAATGTACACACCTTAATCTAAAAATATATTATTCCTAAAAAGTGCTAACCATCATCTGAGCCTTTATGAGTCATAATCTTTTCTGCTGGTGGAGGGTCTGGCTTTGATGTTGATGGCTGCTGACTGATATAGGGTGGTGGTTACTGAAGGCTGGGGTGGATGTGTGAATTTCTTAAAATAGGATGACAATGAAATTTGCCACATTGACTGAATCTTCCTTTCATGAAAGATTTCTCTGTAGTATGCAATGCTGTTTGATAGAATTTTACCCAAGCAGAACTTTTAAAATTGAAGTCAATCCTCGCAAACCTTATCACTGCTTTATCAACTAAGTTAATGCAATATTCTAAATCCTTTGTTGTCATTTCAACAGTGTTCACAGCCTCTTTGGCCAGGAGTAGATTCTATCTCAAGAAACCACTTTCTTTGCTCATCCATAAGAAGTAACTCATCTCTTAAAGTTTTATGATGAGATTATAGCAATTCAGTCGTATCTTTAGGCTCCACTTCTAATTCTAGTTCTTCTGTTATTTCTACCACATCTGTAGTTACTTCCTCCACCAACCTCTTGAACCTGTTGAAGTCAACCATGAGGACTGGAATCAACTTCTTTAAACTCTTGTTGATATTCTGACCTCCCATGCATCACAAATGTTCTTAAGGGCACCGAGAATGGTAACCCCTTTCCAGAAGGTTTTTAATTCACTCTGCCCACATCCATTAGAGGAATCATTATCTATGGCAGCCATAGTCTCAAGAAATTTATTCCTTAAATAAGACACGAAAGTCAACATGATTTCTTGATCCATGGGCTACAGAATGTATGCTGTGTCAGCTGGTATGAAAATAACATTATTCTCATGATCTATCTCCATCAGAATTCTTGGGTGACCAGGTACATTGTCAATGAGCAGTAATGTTTTTATTTTTTTTAAAACATAACATACAAACATGAACATTCTTACCCTTTGATCATTCCATTCTTGGTATATACTCAATAACTCACAATATCATCACGTAGTTGTATATTCATCACCATTCTATCAATTTAGAAAAAGAAATAAAAAGAAAAAAGAAAAAAATTCATACCTATGATACCCCTTATCCCTCCCTTTCATTGATCACTAGCATTTCAATCTACTAAATTTATTTTAACACTTGTTCCCTCTATTATTTATTTTTAATCCATATGTTTTACTCATCTGTCCATAACGTAGATAAAAGGAGCATCAAACACAAGGTTTTCACCATCACACAGTCACAGTGCGAAAGCTACATCATTATATAATCATCTTCAAGAAACATGGCTCCTGGGACACACACAGCTCTACATTTTCAGGCACTTCCCTCCAGTTCTCCATTATACCTTAGAAAGGTGACATCTATATAATACCTAAGAATAACCTCTAGGATAACCTCTCGACTCAGTTTGAAATTTCTCAGCCACTGACACTTTATTTTGTCTCATTTCTCTCTTCCCCCTTTTGGTTGGGGTTTTCTCAATCCCTTGATATAGGTCCCAGCTCATTCTAGGATTTCTGTCCCACATTGCCAGGAAGGTTTACACCCCTGGTAGTCACGTCCCACGGAGAGAGAGGGGGAGGGCAGGGAGTTGAGCGGTAATATTTTTAAAAGTATCTTTTTTTTCCTGAGGTCTCAAAAGATTTAATATATTCAGTAAACCATGTTGTAAACTAAAGGTGCTGTCATCCAGGTTTTGTTGTTCCATTTATAGTGCACAGGCAGAGCAGATTTAGCATCATTAACAGCCCTAGGATTTTCAGAATGGTAAATGAGCACTGGCTTCAACTTAAGGTTACCAGCTGCATGCACTGCTAACAAGACAGTCTGCCTGTCCTTTGAAGCCAGGCACTGATTTCTCCTCTCTCGTTACCAAAGTCCTAGATGGCATCTTCTTCCAAGAGAAGGCCATTTCATCTATAATAAAAATCTGTTGTTTAGTGTAGTTATCTTCATCAATGATCTTAGCTAGATCTTCTGGCTAACTTGCTACTGCTTCTATATCATCACTTGGTGCTTCACTTTGCACTTTTATTTTATGGAAATAGTTTCTTTCCTTAAACCTCATGAGCCAATCTCAGCTAGAATAAAAAATTTTTTAATGCAGATTCCTCACCTCTCTCAGCTTTCAAGAATTGAGGAGGTAACCTTAGGACTTTGTTCTGGATTAGGCTTTGGCTTATAAAAATGCTGTAGCTGGTGTGATTTTCTAATCTGGACCACTAAAACTTTTGCCATATCTGCAATAAGGCTGTTCCATGTTCTTATCATTTGTGTGTTCACTGAAGTAGCACTTCTAACTTCCTTTAAGAACTTTTCCTTTTCATTCACGATTGGGCTATTTAGTAGACAAGGCCTAGCTTTCAGCCTATGTCTGTTTTCGACATGTCTTCCTCACTAAGCTTAATCATTTGGAGCTTTTGACTTAAAGAGAGAGGCCTGCGACTCTTTCCCTTGAACACTTAAAGGCCATTGTAGTTAACCGGCCTAATTTCGATATTGTTGAGTCTCGGAATAGGGAGGCCCAAGAAGAGGAAGAGAGACGGGAGAACAGCTGGCCAGTGGTACAGAACACATAACATTTATTAAGTTTGCATTTCATGTGGGCCTGGTTCATGACACCTCAAAATAATTACAATAGTAACATCAAAGATCACAGATCACCATAACAGATATAATCATATGGGATAAGTTTGAAATATTGCAAGAATTACCAAAATGTGACATGGAGACATGAAGTAGAGTATGGTTTATATATTTTCAAGATTTTTCCCCCCAACTATGTAATAGGATTAATTAAAATCTACACCCAGGATTTTCTGTGAAAGATCAGGTACACTTTGAATTTCTGGAGCTCTATGGCTTAGCAAACATGCTGATAAATAATATGTTCACAGACAGCTTTGGGAATAGTGTCTGGCACCATTACACTGAAAACTTGCTAATTACTTTCCTAGAAATTATAGTTTAGCTCCTGACCCAGAGAATGCTCTTTCAATTCTTTGAAGGAGAGAGATGGATTATCTCCACACGAGCCAAGCAGAGTTTCTGCTCCCATATCTGCTGAATATGCTTCCCTAGTCAGTGTTGTCTTAAACAGGCAGTATTTCATGCGCAACAAGAGCCTCATTGTTGGTAATACCATGGGATAAGGCCCTTTGCTGTCCACCAAACAGCCCACCAAAATAATGAGATTTCTGAACACCCAAATGAAGGTCCTTCATCGCAATCTACCACAATGCCCGAAGGACCACTTGTAATGCAGAGATTCTTTTCTAGGAAGCAACTGTCAAAGATGAAAACAGTCCAGATCTTTGAGAATGAATCTTTTGGGCAAAAATAAAGTCATCCAAGCTTTCAAAGCCACAGTTTTCCATTCTTCCATATCTTCTAAATAAAAAGTTGACATTGGCAGGACTTTTTGTTTTTTGAAGCCAGTCCAATATTGACCTCTTGTTAACTTTCCAACCTACTCCACCATGGTAAAGGGCTCACCATCTCACCAACTAGACGTCTAGGGCTACAGGTAATTCGTCCAGATGTTCATAAAATCACAGTTTTCTTATTTGGATCTAAGCAACTGTGTCAAGTAAAATAGGAGGAAGGAATGTCTCAGCCATCAAAGAATTTCTGTGTTCCAGAATCTGACATTCAATTGCACCGCCAAATTGCCTGATAATCGTAGCTACAGCCTCCACTATCCTTCTGATTTCTCCTTTCTCCTTTGGCCATGCTGATAGATTCTGTATTGTCATCTGTTTGCAGTTATGACCGTGTGACTGTGTAACACATTACTCCAAAACTGAGTGGTGTGAAACAACCATAAATTATGTTCATGAATTCTGTGGGTCAGAAATTTGTACTGGACACAGCAGGGATGGCTTGTCTCTGCTCTACAATATCTAGGACCGAACCTGAAAGACTTAAGGGAGTAAGGCCCTTAAGAGTGGAGGGTTCCTCAACTATATCTCTCTTTTTATCTCTATGTAATCTCTCTACATGATCTCTCTAGCAGAGAGGCTACAGAGTGGCCTAAGACTTCTTACTTATTAGCTCAAGGCTTATGTTCCAAGATGCAAAGAGCCAGAGAGAAGCTATATTGATTGCCTTTTATGACTTAGCTTCAGATTCAAGCACTGCCACTTCTGGCTCATTCTGTTGGTCGAGGCAGTAAAGGTCTGCCCAAGTTCAAGGGAAGGGAATACAGACACCAGCTCTTGACAGGAAAGCAGCTTCACTACTGAAGAAAAACAAGTGGGAAAGTATATATATATTGGTGTGGCCATCTTTGGGAAAAATACAATCTGCCATACAACTGTATCTGGGACAGCACCTATTCCACAAGTCTCTTTACAGAGAGGTCCCAGTCTCATCATTATATTAAGAGACTAATAAAGGCAGATATTTTCCATTCTAATAAAACTTGAAAAACCCAGGTTGTGCAAGACTCTACAACATCACTCTTCCACACCTCACTCTCCTTAAATGGGCTCCTGCTCCACTCTCCACCTGCCCTTGCTCCACCACCAATCCCTGGGGCTAGGTAATGGAGAAGCTCTTTAAATTATTTTGACTTCCACACTCACACTCTTCACTTGAACTTGCTTCCATTGCCAAATTCAATCTCACTGTCACATTGTTTGTAATTGTTGCTAACACACAAAAAAAACTGTCTTTATTTAGTTAACTATAGTTATATTCAATTTGTGGCCCCAATCTGCTCTGCTTTCAGAGCTCCCCTGTAATCATACTCCTCCTACCAAGGACACTGTTGGTCAAAGTCGGTAAATTTAACTCATCCTCATTTTCAGTGCATTTGACATTGTATCCTACCATATCTATTTTCTTGAAACTCTCACTTTGCTTCTGTGACATTGTATTATTGTAGTTTTCTACTAATTTTCTCTTTCTTTTTTCTCCATGTGATCTGAATATTTCTAAGCGCTGTTATAGCAACTTCTAGGTACTCATCAATATCTGTAAGTTTAAAACACCCCTTTAAGCTGATTCCCTAATGACATGTCCAACTCTAACCAGTCAGGATTAATTCTTATACTTTTAACTGACTAATAGGATCATTTCACTTGCCTAATAATCAAAATAATCATATTCTCCTTTCAAGGTAAAAAAAAGCTAGTATAAATTTTTTTTAAAAAAGTGAAAAATCTGTTTCCCTTTCTAACTTCCCCATTCTAGTTAATACTGCCATCATTTTCCAAGTTTCAAACCATGTCTAGACAAAAGTCATCTTTGATCCCTCTTCCTAGTCCTCACTTCGCACAACCTCTACTTTAGCCCAATTACTATGGGAGGTGGGAAGGGGATAGGTAGGTAGGAAGTGCATTCTGGAGAACAATCTCATAATATGTATCAAAAACCTTAAAAATGTACATGGCCTCTGAATTAGCAATTCTGCTGCAGGAATTCAGGCTTTGGAAACAACCAGAAGTACCAATAAAGACATATGACAAGGAGGCTTATGATGACTTTAATGGTAATAACAAAAAATGAGAATAATCATAAATGTCCATCCTGGGAGATACATTATATTACATTTATATGACAAAACACTATGCAGCACTAAAACCTCCCCTTCCCTGCCTAAGACTTTTTAGGTATATAAGGAAATATAGGTGAAAAGAATACAAAACCATATATAGTATGATCCCTATTTCTAAATGATAATTAATAATATAACCTATAAATCCTGGCCTTTCCATTTATAGTCTATGAACTTAGAAGCTTTTTACACTCTAAATTTCATTTTCCTCATTTGTAAAACAATGGTACTAATAGTATGTACTTCATAAGGATTAAAAAGACAATCTCTGTTTAGTTCTTAGGACATTGCCTGGTACATAATAAGTGACCAAAAACTGATGATATTATTATATGAAACTATTAATAGAAACAAAGACTGAAAAGAAAGATCAAAATTTCAACTAATGACTTCCAGAAGTTGATTTCCATTAC
This sequence comes from Myrmecophaga tridactyla, assembly GCA_004026745.1. Lineage (NCBI taxonomy): Eukaryota > Metazoa > Chordata > Mammalia > Pilosa > Myrmecophagidae > Myrmecophaga > Myrmecophaga tridactyla. The sequence goes on from PVIY010056938.1 coordinate 8,586, forward strand.
AAATTTTTATTTTCCTCTTTATATTGTTCTTTATTTCCAAAGTTTTTTAAAAATAAGCATATGACGGTACAGGTGGTTCAGTGGTAGAATGCTTGCCTTCCATGCAGGAACCCACCCCCCTCCCCCACCAAAAAAACAATATAAACATTATTCTAAATATTACTCAAAACAAAACACTAAGATGCTTCTGGTGAACCAAGACGGTGGCATAAGGTCCTCTAGGGTGTTAACACCCACAGAATCCTTGAACAATTAGCAATAACTGGCAGAGTCATCTTCTTCAGAATTCTGGAAAACATTAAAAATAACATAAACTGTGCATGGGCCAAACCAAGGAAATATAGTTTTAAAAAACAATAGGAGAACCTTGTGGCATCCTTACTGGCACATCTACCACCACTTCCCAGGTTCAGTGTGGAGACAGCCTGTACTCCCATTGTGGGTTCCTGGCCCTGTTCTGAAGGTAGCAGCGCAACTACTACACACGAATTGCAGTGCTTCTTTGTTGGTGTCAATCTATCGGCAGGAAAGACTAAACCAGGAATCTCATCTCTAGTGCTGCCTGCCCGCCCAAAACTTACCATGCAAGCAGAAACAGCCTGTAGACAGCAAAAACAGCATTACAATTATATCAAAGTGGCCTAGGGCAAAGAGTTAGTTGCTGAAGTAATTACAGTATGATGGAAGGAGGGAATATCTATTTCATAGGCAGCAGATGGAGAATCTGAATTCTTATAAAAGGAGAATTCCTAAGGCCATGGACAAGCACAAGCCCAGGACAAAATACTCAGAAAAGATAGAGAGGACATTGTACTTCACATTCACATGCGCCGATTTTGATAGGAGGGCTAAGCTCTGAAGGAGAGCACCAGCCAACACAAAGCCAATTTACAACGACTGAAAGGTCTTTTTTGTTTATTTGTTTTTGTTAGCTCCTGGCCACAAGAAAATATCTGTCATATCATTAGCTGGATGCAAACTTAAGGAACAGATCATATAGGGACTAAATCCCAGAGTTAACATTTAAAAATATTAAAATGTACATGTGAAATAAAAGGTGACAAAACAAAGACACAGAGAATGTGGCCCATCTAAAGGAACAAGATAAAAATTCAGAAACTACCAATGTAGAATATCAGAATTTGAACATACTGGACAAAGACTTTAAAAAAAGGATCTTCAATATACTCAAGGAGATAAAGGAAAAGAGAATAGAGCTATAGGATATTAGGAAAACAATGAAGGGACAATATGAGAATTTCAAAAAAAAGGGATAGAAAATTTTAAAAGGACCTAAACAGAAATACTGGAGTAGAAGACAACAATAGCTGAAACAACAAAAAAAAATATCCTAGAGGGTTTCAACAGCAGATTGGAGCTGGCAGAAGAAAGAATCAGTGAATTGAAATGATTCAGGCTAAGAAGCAAAAAGAATGAGGAAAAAAAAAAAGTGGGGGTGGAATAGAGACAAAGAGACCTGTGGGACACTCTCAATTGTACCAATAAACACATTTTGGGATTCTCAGAAGAAAGAAGAAAGGGGAAGAAGGAATTTTTGAAGAAATAATGGCAGCAAAAGTCCCATATTTAATTAAAGACATGATAATGCACATTCAAGAACCCCAAAGAATGTCAAACCATATATACTTGAAGAGGACTAGGCTCAGACACATAGCAGTCATGTTGTTGAATGAGAAGGACAAGGAGAGAGTTTTGAAAGCTACCAGAGAAAAACACCATGTTATGCACAAGGAAGTCCCAGTAAGATTAAATACTGCATTCTCATCAGAAACTACAGAATCAAGATGGTTATGGGATGCAATATTTACTTACTGTGTTCAAAGAAAACAACTGCCAACCAAGAATTTCATATCCAGCAAGACTGTCTTTCAAAAATTAGGATGAAATTAAGATGTTCCCAGATAAACAAAGGCTGAAAGAGGAATTCATGACCACTAGACCTGTCCTACAAGCAATGCTAAAGGGAGCTCTTCAGACTGAAAGGAAATATCCACACAAGAGAGTGGATCAAAGAGACATTAAAAAATGAAGACCGGGCGGCTGCCGTGGCTCAGCAGGCAGAGCTCCGACCTGTCGTGCTGGAGGTCTGGAGTTCGATCCCTGGTGCCTCCTGCCCATATGCAAATTAAAAAAAAAAAAAAAAATGAAGACCACTAAGGCAACCTTTTGGGTAATTATAAATGCCAGAACTACTATATTGTATTTTTGGTAGATAATTCCATTTCTCTGTGGTGCTAAATGAAATCAGAAAATGATGAGTCTACGGTTTTACATATATACTATACAAAGATACAATTTGTAACAAGGACCAAAAGAGGTGAGAGAACAGATGGAATATAAGTACAGTGTTTATGTATACACTGTTTAAGTTGGTATAAAATAAAAAATGTTATAAATTTAGGATGTTAAATTTTAGCCCCACATTAATCACAAAGAAAATATATGAAAAATCAATCCTTCTGCACCTCCAAAGACTTTGTCAAAAAGGTGAAGAGGCAGCCAACTCAATGGGAGAAAATATTTGGAAATCACATAACAGACAAAGGTTTGATTTCCTGTATATACAAAGAAATCATACAACTCAACAACAAAAGAACAAACAACCCAATTATAAAATGGGCTAAAGATATGAACAGGCATTTTTCTGAAGAGCAAATACAGATGACTCAAAAACACATGAAGAGATGCTCATTTTCATTGGCTATAAGGGAAACCAAGGCTATAATGAGATACCACCTCGCACCGGTAAGAATGGCTGCTATTAAACAAACAGGAAACCATATATGTTGGAGAGGATGTGGAGAAACTGGGACACTTATGCACTGCTGGTGGGAATGTATAATGGTGCAGCCACTATGGAAGACTGTTTGGTGGTTCCATAGGAAACTAAATATCGAGTTGCCCTATGACCCAGCATTAGCACTACATGGTATATACCCAGAAGAGCTGAAAGCAATGACACAGACATTTGCACACCGATGTTCAAACAGCATTATTCACTACTGCCAAATGATGGAAACAAACCAAATGTCCATCAACAGACAAATGAATCAACAAAATGTGGTATGTACATACGATGGAATATTATGCAGCAGTAAGACAAAATGATGTCCTGAAGCACATGACAAGATGGATGAGACTTGAGGACGTAATGCTGAACAAAATTAGCCAGACATAAAAGGACAGATACTGTATGATTCCAATTTTATGACCAGCATAAAGGTATAATCAGAGGTTTATAATACAAAATATAGGGGACTCAGAGATACACAGAAACTAGAGATGGGTAAACCATTAGCTAATGAGGCTGAACTCCAACATAAGGGAATAGAAAGGAGTGAAGGTGATTCTCCAGTGGGTCTAGAAGTAATATTACCATACTGAAAATGAAGATTGAAAGGGGTTCTATAGACCTATGTGTCACACTGATTTACATTAGAGATGTGCGTACTCATAAGAATTACTTCAAAGATATGATTCTTGTATAAAGGGTGTTTAAGTTCAAGGTACAGGGGGAAAACTGCTAATGCATGCTATGAACGATGTTCAAAAGGAAATTGTCAGCACTACCACAGCAACAGGAGAGGTAAATAATGGAGGGAGGGATAAGAGTTAAGAGGAGGTTTAGATTTCCTATTTGGTGAGGGTGTGTTTATTGGTTTTCTTTCTCTTGGGAACAATGAAATTATCTAAAATTGAGAATGTTGATGGATTATGGACTTTGGGTCTTCTACATGATACGTGATGAATGGAGATGGCTGAATGATGCACTGACGGAGAAGTAGAATGGCGAACGATGATATAAACATATGAAAGAAGGTTGTGCTGCCACAAAAAGGAACAAAGTCGTGAGGCATGCAACGATGTGAATGAACATGTGGGACATTTGGTGAGACAAAATAAGCCAGAAACAAAAGAACAACAATGGTATGGTCACCTTTAAAAAACGCTTATAAGAAAACAGGGGCCTAGACTGTAAACTTTTAGAGCCGACACATTAATTCCAGAGTGGTGATTAACATTTCTGGATTTTGGGAGGTTGTTTTATATATATAACCTGACATTTAGAGATAAGAACAAAGCCAAACAGGTTGGGGTTAGAGTAATTCAGAACACAGGGGTAAGGAGGACAGTGTCTATAGTTTAGAACCACACATACTCTTTTGAAACCAATGTAAGAAAGGTTTATTTGCTCTGGAACTGAAATTTTCCGTAGAGCATAATCTAATTCAACCTATCTGTATAGCTCATTTGAACAATCAAAACACAGGGAGCACAGAATAAGAAAGAGGTCCTTTTGAGAACGGGGAGAAATTCAACTTCCCCCAAGTTGAATTCTTGATATTCTCACAAGCAGTGCGGACAACCAAAGCTATAAGCTGAGCCCTCAGTCTTCGGGTTTGTTCATATGAAACTTAACCCCACAAAGGATAGGTCAAGTCTACTTAAAATTTAGGCCTAAGAGTCACCCCCAGGAGGGCCTCTTTTGTTACTCA
>PVIY010056939.1:0-11341 GCA_004026745.1 Myrmecophaga tridactyla
TAGAAATAAGAGGTATAGAGATGTTGCCTGGTTGTTGTTAGATACACTGGCTACATTAAGGGGTGAAAGGAATGGGCTTAAGGCTTCAAACGAGAAGCTTAAGTGCCGTCTGAAAGATGTAGATGTTTCTATGAGTATCCTGAAGGAAAATCTTATTTTCTGTAGCCATAGACTTGAGGTCTCTGAAAATCAGACTCAGAATCTTATTGTTAGAGTAGCAACTTTACAATGTAAACTGAAATCTCAATATCGCATTGTGTCTGCCGTTCAAGTGAGGGCATTGATTGGAAAGGAGTGGGACCCTGAAAAATGGGATGGTGACATATGAATTGATAATGATGTTGGGGGTGAGGTTGAAATCCTAGGTCATGCTCAGTCTTCTGTAGATAATCCTGTAATAGTTTGCCCTGAGGATATAGCTGCCCCACCTCCAGCCTGCCTTGAGGAGTTGGCCACCAACCTCCTCCTGAAGGGATTAGCCCTAGAGTGATTAATCTTGTCTCACCAGAAAAACTGCAAATGAAGGCCCTGAAGCAAATGGCTTGCAAGATATTTCTAATTTTTTTCATGACCCACCCCCACCACCCCTCATTTCTTCCAGACCTATAACTAGACTAAAGTTCCAACAGGCCCCTAAAGGTGAGGTACAAAGTATCACACATGAGGAGGTACATTATACTCCAAAAAACTGTGTGGGTTTTCCAATTTATATAGACAGAAATCAGGGGGGATAAACCAAAGCAGACCCCTTTAGAAAGGTCTCAATTAGATACTGGCTTCTAGAAGACATTGCTGAGTCACGCTTTAAGTTCTCCACTCAATATGGCTACATCATCTCAGGGAAAATCTGGCAACAGCCCTGGGTCAGAGCCACCACAATTTGTACCATCCCAAGAAACTGATCTTGAAAAGCAAGACTCCAACTCTGAGTCTTGGCACATACGCTTTAGGGAATTTGCCTGCTCGGAGGAGTTGGACCCCATCAGTTGTCTCAGAAGACTCACTGAGCTCTGCCATCTATGGCTGAGGCAGGACCTTCACACCAAGGAACAGATCCTAGATAAGCTGGTGATGGAGCAGTTCATGATCTCCATGCCATTGGAGCTCCAGGTCTTAGTCAAGGAAAATGGTGTAAAGAGTTGCAAAGACTTAGAGGACATGCTAAGAAATAACAGGACACCACAGATATGGTCCATAGTCTCCTTGCAAGGACAGGAATTTCTTCTGCGAAATTCAGATGTTCAAATGGCTGAATCTGAGTCCAGTGATGTGATTGATGTGAGTGTCTTGTCTGGAAATTCCCACTCCTCCAAGAGTGGGACACAGCAGGAGAACAGTCAGAAAGTTTGTGGAAAGCTGCAGGATTTGCCAGAGACCAGTGAAATATCAAGGGGGCAGGGACATGAAGTTCTTCTGCCAGAGAACATTCATGAGAGTAGTGAGGAGCTGAGACCCAAGCAGAACTTGGAAGAGAACCAGATGGAAGGAGACAGGAAAGAGGAAACAATACTTAAAGCCAAAGCCCAAGAATCCCCATTGCCGAAGGGACCTGCAGATTCCATGAGGGCAGAGGATGTTCTCAAGGAAGGAATTTATATTAAAAATGTGAATGCTGGCTTATCTCCCACCCACACTTTGGAGAGAGAAGTTTCTACTCAGAGTGTGAGCATAGAAGAGTCTCCTGGAATTCTGAGACGTTCCAAAAGAAGAAAACGAGACAATACCCCAGTTCTCAAGGACAGCCTCAAGAAGACGTGATACATTTGAGCCAAAATGAATTCCTAAGAAAATTTGGGTTAATACCAGTTAACTCATTGACCACTACAAGACCACCCAGCCTTCCTGATGGTCAAGGTAAAGAACCAACAGGATCAGTACCACATCAGTGTACTGTATGTGAGAAAAGATTTCAGTATAAATCTCAGTTTGACATTAACCAGAGGACACACACAAGAGAAAGACCCTTTAAATGCAATTCCTGTGGGAAAGGCTTCATGCAGCGCTCAAACCTCAGGGTTCACCAGCGAATACACACAGGAGAAAAGCTGTTCAAATGTGAACTCTGTCTCAAGGAGTTTACCCACGAATCCACCCTGCATGGTCACAGCAGGATACATACAAAGGAGAAAACCTTCCAGTGTAAGGACTGTGGGGAATGCTTCAGCGACAAGGGGAATCTCAACGTTCACCAACGCATACACTCTGGAATGAAACCATACAAGTGTCTTGAGTGTAATGAAATCTTCCGCTAGCTGGGAACTTTTAAACGTCACCTAAAAATGCATTCAAAGAAGACTTCTAAATGATTTTGTGACTATGTCCAGGCCTTCCAAGCTAAAAACGAAGTTAATGGTGGTTTGCCACGTGTGTAACAGAGAGGAAATAGTGTGTCACACGAAGCACTTACAAGGGCTTCTGCCAGCAACAGGAGCAAAATATATATTAATTACAAGGAAAAAAAAAAAAAAGAAATCAGGGGAATATGTGTGGCAATGGATTTTAAGGGTGTGGGATAATGGTGGGAGGAATATAAGGCTGGATCAGGCTGAATTTATTGATATGGGCCCACTAAGCAGAGATTCTGCATTCAATGTTATAGCTCAAGTGGTTAGAAAAGGTATTAACAGTTTGTTTGGATGGTTGGTTGAATCATGGATCAAAACGTGGCCAACATTACTGAGGTTGAAATGCCAGAACTATCCTGGTATAATGTAGATGAGGGGATCCAGAGGCTTAGAGAGATTGGAATGTTAGAGTGGATTTATCATGCAAAGCCTGCCCTTAAACCCCAGGAATGTCTGAAGGATGCACCTTTTACCAGAACAGTGAGAAATAAATTTGTGAGACTAGCACCATCATCCCTGAAGAGCTCTGTGGTTGCACTTCTCTGTAGGTCAGATATTACTGTAGGAACTGCTGTCACTGAGGTGGAATCCTTAAACACAATGGGGAAGACAGGATCCCGAGTTGGCAGAAGCCAGGTGGCAGCACTTAATCGCCAAAGACAGGGTAGACATGGCTATTATAATAGACAGAAAACTCAAAGCAGCTGTCAAAATTATATAACATGCAGAGATTTGTGGCACTAGCTAGTAAATCATGGGGTACCTGGAAATACAATAGAAGGGCAATCTACTAAATTCTTGTTCAAGCTGTATAAACAAGAGTTCTAGGTCAAGTGAACAGAAGTCTAACCTGAATTACAAAAACACAGAGTCACGGCCCCTTAATCAATTTCCAGACTTGAAGCACTTTACAGACCCAGAGCCCCTTGAATGAAGGAGAGGCCAGGTCCCTTTGGGGGAGAATCATGTTACACTGCCACAAATTTATACTGTTAATCTTCCTCCAAGCCTTCCCCAAGGAGACCGACAGCCTTTTACCAGGGTAACTGTACGTTGGGGAAAAGGAAATGATCAGATATTTGGGGGATTATTAGACAGTGGCTCAGAAATGACATTAATTCCAGGGGACCCAACAAGTCACTCTGGACCACAAGTCAGAGTGGGAACTTATGGAGGCCAGGTGATCAATGGAGTTTTAGCTCAGGTCCGTCTCACAGTGGGTCCAGTGGGCCCCTGACCCATTCTGTTGTTATTTCCACAGTTCCGGAATGTGTAATTGATATAGACATACTGAGCAACTGGCAGAATCCCCACATTGGCTCTCTAACTCGTGCAGTGAGGGCTATTATTGTGGGAAAGGCCAAGTGGAAGCCACTAGAACTGCCCCTACCAAGCAAAATAGCAAGTCTGGAAAAGTACCAGATTCCTGGAGGAATTGCAGAGATTACTGCCACTCTTAAGGACTTGAAAGATGCAGGGGTGGTGATTCCCACCACATCCCCATTCAACTCTCCTATTTGGCCTGTACAGAAAACAGATAGGTCTTGGAGGATGACAGTGGATTATCGTAAACTCAACCAGGTGGTAACTCCAATTGCAGCTGCTTTTTCCAGATGTAGTATCATTGCTTGAGCAAATCAGTACATCCCCTGGTACCTGGTATGCAGCTATTGATCTGGCAAATGCTTTTTTCTCAATAGCTATTAGTAAGGACCACCAGAAACAGTTTGCTTTCACCTGGCAAAGTCAGCAATATACTTTCACTATCCTACCTCAGGGTTATATCAACTCTGCAGCCCTATGTCATAATCTCGTCTGCAGGAAACTTGATCATTTCTCCCTCCTACAAGACATCACACTGGTCCATTATATTGATGATATCATGTTGATTGGACCTAGTAAGTAAGAAGTAGCAACTACTCTAGACTTACTGGTAAGGCATTTGCGTGTCAGAGGATGGGAGATAAATCCAACAAACATACAGGGGCCTTCCACCTCAGTGAAATTTCTCGGTGTCCAGTGGTGTGGGGCATGTCAAGATATCCCTTCTAAGGTGAAGGACAAGCTGCTGCATCTGGCCCCTCCTACGACCAAAAAAGAGGCACAATGCCTAGTTGGTCTCTTTGGATTTTGCGACAACATATTCCTCATTTGGGTGTGCTACTCTGGCCCATTTATCTAGTGACAAGAAAAGCTGCTAATTTTGAGTGGGGACCTGAACAAGAGGAGGCTCTGAAACAGGTCCAGGCTGCTGTACAAGCTGCTCCACCATTTGAACAATATGATCCAGCAGATCCAATGGTGCTGGAAGTGTCACTTGCAAATAGAGATACTGTCTGGAGCCTTTGGCAGGCCCCTATAGGAAAATCACAACGCAGACCCTTAGGATTTTGGAGCAAAGCCTTACCATCTGCTGCAGATAACTACTCTCTTTTTGAGAAACAGCTTTTGGCCTGCTACTGGGCCTTAGCAGAGACTGAATGCTTAACCATGGCCACCAAGTTACCATGAGACCTGAGCTGCCTATCATGAGCTGGGTGTTGTCTGACCCACCAAGCTATAAAGTTGGGTGTGTGCAGCAGCTCTCTACTGTAAAATGGAAATGGTATACATGAGATAGGGCCAGAGCAGGTCCTGAAGACACAAGTAAGTTGCATGAAGAAGTGGCCCAAATGCCCATGGTCTACACTCCTGCCACATTACCTTCTCATTCCCAGTTCAGAGATATGGCCTCTTTGGGAGTTCCTTACAGGGAACTAACTGAGGAAGAGAAAACTCGGGCCTGGTTTACAGATGGTTCAGCACAATATGCAGGTACCACCCAAAAGTGGACAGCTGCAGCATTACAACCCCTTTCTGGGGTGTCCCTGAAGGACAGTGGTGAGGGGAAATCCGCCCATTGGGCAGAACTTTGAGCAGTGCAACTGGTCGTTCATTTTGCTTGGAAGGAAAACTGGCCAGAGGTGTGTTTGTATGCTGACTCATGGGCTGTTGCTAATGGTTTGGCTGGATGGTCAGGGACTTAGAAAGACCATAATTGGAAAGTTAATGACAAAGAGGTCTGTGGAAGAAGTATGTGGATAGACCTTTCTGAGTGGGCTAAAAACGTGAAGATATTTGTGTCCCATGAGAATGCACACCAGATGGTGACTTCTGCAGAGGAAGATTTTAATAATCAAGTGGATAAGATGACCCACTCTGTGGATACCAGTTGGCCTCTTTCCCCAGCAACTCCTGTCATTGCCCAATGGGCTCATGAACAAAGTGGTCATGGTGGCAGGGATGGGGGTTGTATTAGTTAGGATTCTCTAGAGAAACAGAATCAACAGGGAACACTAGCAAATATAAAATTTATGGAAGTGTCTCACGTGACCATGGGAGTGCAGAGTCCAAAATCTGCAGGGCAGGATGTGAAGCCGATGACTACGATGGAGGGTCTGGATGAAATCCACAGGAGAGGCTCACCAGCCGAAGCAAGAATGGAACCTATCTCTTCTGAATCCTCCTTAAAAGGCTTCCTGTGATTAGATTAAGCACCACTCATTGTAGAAACACTCCTCTTTGGCTGATTACAAATGGAATCAGCTGTGGATGCAGCTGATGTGATCATGATCTAATTCTATGAAATGTCCTCATTGCAACAGACAGGCCAGCACTTGCCCAATTGGACGAACAGGTACCACAACTTGGCCAAATTGACACATGTCCCTGACCATGACAGTCCACCCCTTGTCAACCTGGCCACTATATATATCACCTTAAACCATACCTAATTTCCAAATGAAAACAATAAAACACACATTTATTCTTTTACCTGACAATACTCAACTGTCCTGTAAATACTGGAAACACATTAAATCATTCCAGAAAAGGGTGCAAATCCCTGGGCAACATTCGTTCTTAAACTTGATATCTTACAACTTAAATAGAATAACATGAACAAAACAGCATTACAGTCCTCATTTCTGTAACTGATCATGTGGTCAAAGTTCATATTTATCACTACATTCTTCCACTACCCATCTCATGTTCCCTTTATCCTCAGCAAGCACTTCAGCTGGCCGTGGTTCTTTGCCTGGTGGGGTGACCCAAACCTTCATTCCTGAAGTTTCAGAGCCATTGGTAGTCCTGCCTGGATTGCGTTGTTGCAGTTTTCCATTGATTTTAATAACAGAGCATGGTAGTACTAAAAGACACCCTAGGAAAAAAAAAGAAAACTCTTCTTTACCTCCATTATGTAGTTGCAGTCCTACTTCCTCCTGACAGTCAGGGTCAATTACCCCAGACAATAATGTAATCCCCTTATTGACTTGTTGATCCAGTGGCATAAGTAGGCCAAAGTGACCAGGTGGCAGTCTAAGTTTCCAGTTCAGTGGAATCATTGTTGTTTCTCCTGGAGGAAGTGCTCCCCATTTTGGAACTAAAACCTGTAGACCAGCAGAGCTCAGGATCGCAGGGACAGGAAGCAAACATTTTCCTAATGGATCACTAGGGGTAATAGTGAGTGGTACCACACCCAATTCCACCGCTTGGTTCCTGGACCCATGGATCCTGGCTATGGGAGAAACAGCACCATATAGCGGACGCTGATTCAGAGCATATACAGCTTCCTGGAGAACATTACTCCAGCCTTTCAAGGTATTGCCACCTAGTTGGCACTGTAATTGAGTCTTCAAAAGGCCATTCCACCATTCTATCAAACCAGGTGCTCCTGGGTGATGGGGAACATGGTAAGACCAGAGAATTCCATGAGCATGTGCCCATTCCCACGCTTCATTTGATGTGAAGTGTGTTCCTTGATCTGAAGCAATGCTATGTGGAATACCATGATGATGGATAAGGCATTCTGTAAGCCTACGGATGGTAGTTTTGGAAGAAGCATTGTGTGCAGAGAAAGCAAGCAATATCCAGAGTATGTGTCTATTCCAGTTAGAACAAATAGCTGCCCCTTCCATGAAGGGAGTGGTCCAATGTAATCAACCTGCCACCATGTAGCTGGCTGGTCACCTTGGGGAATGGTGACATATCGGGGGCTGAGTGTGGGTCTCTGCTGCTGGCAGCCTGGGCACTCAGCAGGGGCTGTAGCCAGGTTAGCCTTGGTGAGTGGAAATCCATGTTGCTGACCTCCATCCCTGCCACCATGACCACTTTGTTCATGAGCCCATTGGGCAATGACAGGAGTTGCTGGGGAAAGAGGCCGACTGGTATCCACAGAATGGGTCATCTTATCCACTTGATTATTAAAATCTTCCTCTGCAGAAGTCACCATCTGGTGTGCATTCTCATGGGACACAAATATCTTCACGTTTTTAGCCCACTCAGAAAGGTCTATCCACATACTTCTTCCACAGACCTCTTTGTCATTAACTTTCCAATTATGGTCTTTCTAAGTCCCTGACCATCCAGCCAAACCATTAGCAACAGCCCATGAGTCAGCATACAAACACACCTCTGGCCAGTTTTCCTTCCAAGCAAAATGAACGACCAGTTGCACTGCTCAAAGTTCTGCCCAATGGGCGGATTTCCCCTCACCACTGTCCTTCAGGGACACCCCAGAAAGGGGTTGTAATGCTGCAGCTGTCCACTTTTGGGTGGTACCTGCATATTGTGCTGAACCATCTGTAAACCAGGCCCGAGTTTTCTCTTCCTCAGTTAGTTCCCTGTAAGGAACTCCCAAAGAGGCCATATCTCTGAACTGGGAATGAGAAGGTAATGTGGCAGGAGTGTAGACCATGGGCATTTGGGCCACTTCTTCATGCAACTTACTTGTGTCTTCAGGACCTGCTCTGGCCCTATCTCATGTATACCATTTCCATTTTACAGTAGAGAGCTGCTGCACACACCCAACTTTATAGCTTGGTGGGTCAGACAACACCCAGCTCATGATAGGCAGCTCAGGTCTCATGGTAACTTGGTGGCCATGGTTAAGCATTCAGTCTCTGCTAAGGCCCAGTAGCAGGCCAAAAGCTGTTTCTCAAAAAGAGAGTAGTTATCTGCAGCAGATGGTAAGGCTTTGCTCCAAAATCCTAAGGGTCTGCGTTGTGATTTTCCTATAGGGGCCTGCCAAAGGCTCCAGACAGTATCTCTATTTGCAAGTGACACTTCCAGCACCATTGGATCTGCTGGATCATATTGTTCAAATGGTGGAGCAGCTTGTACAGCAGCCTGGACCTGTTTCAGAGCCTCCTCTTGTTCAGGTCCCCACTCAAAATTAGCAGCTTTTCTTGTCACTAGATAAATGGGCCAGAGTAGCACACCCAAATGAGGAATATGTTGTCGCAAAATCCAAAGAGACCAACTAGGCATTGTGCCTCTTTTTTGGTCGTAGGAGGGGCCAGATGCAGCAGCTTGTCCTTCACCTTAGAAGGGATATCTTGACATGCCCCACACCACTGGACACCGAGAAATTTCACTGAGGTGGAAGGCCCCTGTATGTTTGTTGGATTTATCTCCCATCCTCTGACACGCAAATGCCTTACCAGTAAGTCTAGAGTCGTTGCTACTTCTTACTTACTAGGTCCAATCAACATGATATCATCAATATAATGGACCAGTGTGATGTCTTGTAGGAGGGAGAAATGATCAAGTTTCCTGCAGACGAGATTATGACATAGGGCTGCAGAGTTGATATACCCCTGAGGTAGGATAGTGAAAGTATATTGCTGACTTTGCCAGGTGAAAGCAAACTGTTTCTGGTGGTCCTTACTAATAGCTATTGAGAAAAAAGCATTTGCCAGATCAATAGCTGCATACCAGGTACCAGGGGATGTACTGATTTGCTCAAGCAATGATACTACATCTGGAAAAGGCAGCTGCAATTGGAGTTATCACCTGGTTGAGCTTATGATAATCCACTGTCATCCTCCAAGACCTATCTGTTTTCTGCACAGGCCAAATAGAGTTGAATGGGGATATGGTGGGAGTCACCACCCCTGCATCCTTCAAATCCTTAAGAGTGGTAGTAATCTCTGCAATTCCTCCAGGAATCTGGTACTTTTCCAGACTTGCTATTTTGCTTGGTAGGGGCAGTTCTAGTGGCTTCCATTTGCCCTTTCCCACTATAATAGCCTTCACTCTATGTGTCAGAGAGTCAATGTAGGGATTCTGCCAGTTGCTCAGTATGTCTATACCAATTATGCATTCTGGAACTGGGGAAATAACAACAGAATGGGTCCAGGCACCCACTGGACCCACTGTGAGAGTGACCTGAGCTAAAACTCCATTGATCACCTGGCCTCCATAAGCTCCCACTCTGACTGGTGGACCAGAGTGACTTGTTGGGTACCCTGGAATTAATGTCACTCTGAGCCAGTGTCTAATAATCCCTGAAATATCTGATCATTTCCTATTCCACAATGCACAGTTACCCTTGTAAAAGGCCATTGGTCTCCTTGGGGAAGGCTTGGAGGAAGATTAACAGTATAAATTTGTGGCAGTGTAACAGGGTACTCCCCCAAAGGGACCTGGCCTCTCCTTCATTCAAGGGGCTCTGGGTCTGTAAAGTGCTTCAAGTCTGGAAATTGATTAAGGGGCCGTGACTCTGTGTTTTTGTAATTCAGGTTAGACTTCTGTTCACTTGACCTAGAACTCTTGTTTATACAGCTTGAACAAGAATTTAGTAGATTGCCCTTCTATTGTATTTCCAGTTACCCCATGATTTACTAGCCAATGCCACAAATCTCTGCGTGTCATATAATTTTGACAGCTGCTTTGAGTTTTCTGTCTATTATAAAAGCCATGTCTACCCTGTCTTTGGCGATTAAGTGCTGCCACCTGGCTTCTGCCAACTCAGGATCCTGTCTTCCCCATTGTGTTTAAGGATTCCACCTCAGTGACAGCAGTTCCTACAGTAATATCTGACCTACAGAGAAGTGCAACCACAGAGCTCTTCAGGGATGATGGTGCTAGTCTCACAAATTTATTTCTCACTGTTCTGGTAAAAGGTGCATCCTTCAGACATTCCTGGGGTTTAAGGGCAGGCTTTGCATGATAAATCCACTCTAACATTCCAATCTCTCTAAGCCTCTGGATCCCCTCATCTACATTATACCAGGGTAGTTCTGGCATTTCAACCTCAGGTAATGTTGGCCACGTTTTGATCCATGTTTCAACCAACCATCCAAACAAACTGTTAATACCTTTTCTAACCGCTTGAGCTATAACATTGAATGCAGAATCTCTGCTTAGTGGGCCCATATCAATAAATTCAGCCTGATCCAGCCTTATATTCCTCCCACCATTATCCCACACCCTTAAAATACATTGCCACACATATTCCCCTGATTTCTGTCTATATAAATTGGAAAACCCACACAGTTTTTTTGGAGTATAACGTACCTCCTCATGTGTGATACTTTGTACTTCACCTTTAGGGGTCTGTTGTAACTTTAGTCTAGTTATAGGTCTGGAAGAAATGAGGGGTGGTGGGGGTGGGTCATGAAAAAAAATTAGAAATATCTTCCAAGCCATTTGCTTCAGGGCCTTCATTTGCAGCTTTTCTGGTGAGACAAGATTAATCACTCTAGGGCTAATCCCTTCAGGAGGAGGTTGGGTGGCCAACTCCTCAAGGCAGGCTGGAGGTGGGGCAGCTATGTCCTCAGGGCAAACTATTACAGGGTTATCTACAGAAGACTGAGCATGACCTAGGATTTCAACTTCACTTATCAATCCATATGTCACCATCCCATTTTTCAGGGTCCCACTCCTTTCCAATCAATGCCCTCACTTGAACGGCAGACACAATGCGATATTGAGATTTCAGTTTACATTGTAAAGTTGCTACTCTAACAATAAGATTCTGAGTCTGATTTTCAGAGACCTCAAGTCTATGGCTACAGAAAATAAGATTTTCCTTCAGGATACTCATAGAAACATCTACATCTTTCAGACGGCACTTAAGCTTCTCGTTTGAAGCCTTAAGCCCATTCCTTTCACCCCTTAATGTAGCCAGTGTATCTAACAACAACCAGGCAACATCTCTATACCTCTTATTTCTA